>JAABOM020060315.1:0-11981 GCA_011800125.2 Solanum clarkiae
ATAGCCAATACCTTGTAGACATCATCAATGAACTCTTGAGGGTCCTCATCTACCTTAGACCCATAGAATTCTAGTCGATTTATCCTCATGAAGTCTCTCACCCTAGATCCCAAGGTAGGAGCATGAGGAGCTTGGGCTCCTTGATTGACTTGGTTGGCCATAGCTTGAGCAAGCAAAAGGAGAGCATCCTAGAGCTCATCATAAGCCGGTTGTTCCTCAGGAGTGCGGGTTCTCCTTTCTCTTGTGTTAGGCATGATCTAAACATGAGAAGGAACATTTGTTAGAGGGAAAACTCACCTAACTTCTATAGCGCGACATAGATAAGGAAGAAGGAAAACATTTCCTAAAATATCTCATAGCCTCCTACTCATAATTGTGGCACACAACATGACATTGAATAGGACTCTAATTGACACGTTGTGTTGGACGCCGAAGACCATAAACAAACTAGTTCTTTGATACCAAGTCTATCAAGACCCAAGTCTAGGGCCTAGACGTGACATGACTAATGGGGAACCTGAAGGGGACCCAAAAATATCCTCTTGATATATCATTACACATCATTGATCGTAGAAAACTTAAACAACATAATTAGATTAGAAATAAGGGGAAAAAGGGGTTAAAGGGCAAATTCCATAACATAAACATCAAAACAAGAGAGTCAAGGCTCAATACATAACATGTCAAATAACACCTCTAAAACTTAGATAAGAGCGGGGGCCAAGACAAGCAACTTGGATCACCTTCATCGTCAGCACATACATAAAAGAAATATAGTCTTAGTACATAACATGAGATCATAGACATTGTCCCCAGAATGGAGGACTCACCAACTAGCTTTAGAGAAATTATACTAGCCGTGAGGAGGAAGATGCTCAAGTGGGGCTCCAGTTCCTACATGGTGACATCATGTAGGTATAAATTAAGCATTAGTACATTTGAACGTACTAAGTATGTAGAATGCAATGGAACAAGAGATAAGCAACATATTCGAAATGCATAAGCATAGGCAATGAGTAGCATATAATAATATGGCATGCATGGAAGATGCTTAAAGTAAATAATGCTTACATAGAACATAATACATGTATAATAAGAGACCATCATTATAGAATTCATAGTCTATTGAGGTACCAACCCCTTAATTGGTTGGTGGATTGTTTCACTCTACCACCCATGGTGATTGAGGTACCAACCCCTCAATGGGTTGGTGGAGCGTCTCACCCTACCACTCATGGTGATTGAGGTTCCAACCTCTCAACCCTGTTATCAAGGTACAAACCGCTCGATATGGTTATTAAGGTACAAACCCCTTGACATGGTTAACAAGGTATAAACCCCTCGACATGGTTAACAAGATACAAACCCCTCAACATGGCTATCCGGGCTTATAACCCCCCCGAGTGGGGAATGGTCAATTGCCAACATGATATAGGAGAATATCATATACATACATTCTTTTCATCATCATAAAGTCATTAACTCATATAACATGCATTGGACCTTGATGTGCTATCAAATTACAGCACATTTGATACCTAAAACAAAGGTTTTTGTGAGTTCTTAAAACAACTTTTCAGTATTTTGATGTGTTTTTCTTTTAATTTTATAGAAAAGATAGGTTGGCATAATTTTGAAGAAAAGTTGCAGATTTTGTTGAAGCAAAGTCTATACGAGCTCTTCTACGAGTCATAACTCACGCTATGAGTCATATGGTGGTGTCGTAGTAGGAATCAGAGACCAAAAATCAGAAATCTTCCAAGTGAAGGTCACCCCTACGAGCCACAGCCTACGAGTCATAAGACACACTATGACTCGTATAGGTGGACTCATAACAAGAATTAGAGCGCCAAAATATTAGACCAAAATCTGAAGACCAAGACTATGAGACCAACATATGAGTCATAGCTCAAGTAACGACTCGTACTTATGGGTCATATTAGTTAAGTCCAAGATGCCAAGAACCAGATACGAGACCCCGACTATGACTTCTAGGCCAACCTAGGAGTCGTGACTACAAAATTTATCAGATGCCATCTGTCTTTTCTACTTGATATCTTGGTTTATTTTGTAAATACTATAAATAGTTTAAATTAGGTGTTTTTTGGAAAGTTCAAACTGTAGACATCTCTCACTGTAATTTTGAAGCTTTTCTTAGGTTTTAGAGTAGATGAATGTTTTCTTTGGGAAAACGCATTTTGGGAATTGCAGATCTTGCCTTGTTGTCATTGTTGATCAATCAATCATATAGGTTTGCAACTTGTGGTTCCTATCTCCTCCATTGTTATTGGTGAAACTCTCAACTATGTCTATTATTTACATTTTTGTGTGTTTTATCTTATCCATGAGTAGCTACGCACCCACAACTTAGGGTTGTGGGAACTATGGGAAGTTGACTTGAGATGACCTAGGTTTTGTGCATATTTATGATTGGGGTTTTACATATATTATCTATTTCCGTTCATGATTAATGTTGTTTGGTGGTGGCAAACACCAAACCCTGCCTACTATCACGATCCCGACCAAGGTAGTTACGAATAGGAAAAAGGAAGTTAAGGATAAGAATCAGTTGATGTGTTCCCATCTAATCGACCAAACCTGACCAAGGGGAGGTTGATTGGGACAATAGGCAACGATTAGTTGGCACACCATGGTAGCTGACCAAGCGACATGGTGAAATTCGACCTTTACCTTCACTAGAGGGATGGAAGAACTTAAGTTACCATCCTTCATGTGATTCACTAATCATAGTTATATTATCTAGGGTAATTGAGTCAACGAACCATGGGGAGCACGAATTCCCGAGTTGTTCCCAAAATTGAGTATTTTCCCGAATCTTAATTAGTTTTCATTTGAAGTTGTTCTTTGAATCACAACAAACCCCCTCATCTAGAGATAGTAATTATAGATACTAGGAATCATTAGTAGTGAAATCTTACCATCAAGCCCTGTATTCCATGTGAATTCAACCCTAACCTCGGTTGAGTTAATTACTGATAGCGACCACTTTCTTATTGGAGAGTAACCATTATCATAAAATTATGGCGCCGCTGCTAAGGAATATGGCTAGGTTTGAGTTGAATTCACTATTAGTTATTTCTAGTATTGATTTCTAGAGTCTCTTATATTTTGCTTCTTTTTGTTTTTGTTAATAATTCTAGGAACAGGTTGGCTGGACCTATGACTGAGTAGAAGCTTTACGTTGCAACTGATTTGTTGGAAGCTTTTACAGAGGCGTGCCCTATTTCATGGGCAAGGATCCGAGGATCCTCAAATTTATCAACAGAATTTTAATCAAATGCTGAGCGAGGTCCTTGGGACAAGACATCCTATTTGGGAGGCTCTGGCCCTTCAAGTTTTCACCATGACTCTCTAGAATGAAGCTACAAAATGGTGGTCAATCCTCCTACCTGAGGTTTGCTCAAACTGGGGGGAGATACAGAGAGTCTTCCTCAGAAACTTTTATAAGGAGTCCGACAAGAAAAAGCTACAGAACAATCTCTATAACTTCAAAAGAATGCCAGTAGAACCTGTGGTAATGGCTTGGGAGAGATACAAGCAGTGTTTGGCAGCAAATCAGAACCATGGTCTAACTGAGGAAGAATTGGCGGCTAGCTTCTATCGAGCACTAACTTCTGAACTACAAGGGTTGGCTAACGCATTGTTCAGAGGAGATTGTTGGGAGTTCGTAAGGAGACCATTTAATGAGATGATTGATATTATAGACAAGCTATTCGTAGTTGCCCAAGTCTACCAACCCATTCAGGGGCAAGCCGGACCAATTACTAGTGCACCTACGGGAGCCTTTAGTAAATCCAAAAATGAAAATGCGACACATTGGAAAAGGTTACCCCACTAGTATTGTATCACTGATCAACTAACCTGGATGGAGCATATTCTTGAAAAAGTCCTGACCAAGGTGAATGAGAAAGATGACATTGTCCTCAAATGTAATTACAAAGTGGAACAACAAACTATATCAATGCAAAGTCTAGGTGATAGGATTGAGAAACTCGCTGAGCAACTAGAGGCAGTGCAAGATGAACAAAGGAGAAGTAGAAAAAGCAGTGATGGAGATCATGAGGAAGTATCAGTACTCATGAGTGAATGAGTCGAGCCACAATGTTAAATATGGTGCTTCTTAGGAGGCAACCCAAGCATCTTTTTTTGTGTTATTTTATTTTTAGACATTTTATCATATTTTAATTGTTGAATAGTAAGTTAATAATGTATTGAAATTGTTGAGTTTGTGAACCAGTTACATCAATTGGTATTTTTGTGTATTTTAAGTGATAGGTTGCACGAACAAGCCAAGAGCTATAGAAGTGATAAATCATGCTTTGACGTGGCTTCTACGAGCAGGCCCATGAGTTGTAGTGAAGGTTATGACTCGTAGTTATACCTCATAGAGAGAAATAGAGAGTATCATAAGGTGGCGCCCACACTACGAGCCAACCTTACGATTCATAGGATCCCCTACGAGACGTAAGTGGGGTTTGTAGTGCTCAGGTATGAAATTGAAATTTTTCCAACTGTTGGGTCTACTACCAGACCGGGACCTATGATTTGTAAGACATTATACGACTTGTAGTCATGGTCTGATAAGACCAATCTGCAGAATTTTAAAAGATAGACCATTTTGAATTTTAAGAGATTTGCATCTCTTGGCTCTTCATGCCCCTTCAAGAAGCACTCCATTTCAGTTTATAACTCCCCCCATCACTCCCTTTTACTCTTTCTTCCACCTTTATATTTTCACCCATTAAAATTCCCCAGAGATTGAAGGGTGCACCAAGAACTCTGCTGAGTTTTCTTCTTCTTTTCATCCATTTATTCATCTGGAAAGTTTTCGTAGTTAAAATTTATTCATCTTTGAAAAAGCTCTTGTTTCATGGATGCATGGATGAATGTATTAGGAGCATAGTCATGTGAAAGTTATTGTGACAGTAAGATGAATGTGATGTGAAAAATGCTTGCTTCCTTGTAAAAAGTCGAGTCTTGGGGTCTGCTCTTGCTTAGTGATTAAGGAAATTGAGATAATGATCTTGTGTTTGTTTGTACTATATTAGTTGTTATCAAATGAAGATCATGAGGGACTGAAATATTGGGTTGAAAGGTGTTATCATATTACTTTAAAAATATGAGAGGAGGCTAATACCTCTGAGAGAATTTAGAACTATTAAGGGTTGATTTCTTCTTTGTTTTGTTCTGAATGGTGATGAAGAATGTGTAGATTTGTTATGGTGTCGTCCATGCCTTTGTGTTGCAAATTTTTGTGCTTGTTTGGGTGATTGTTGGTCTTAATGGAAAAGTTGGAGGAATCTAAGACGTTTTCTATTTTTTGCTACGAAGACTCACCACGAGTCATAATCTTCACTACGAGTCGTAATGACTCCTTGTAGAAGGCAACAATCATCTAGGATGCCTTCTCATTTTCCATGCGAGGAACACCTACTACTTATAGCACCTATTACGAGGCGTAATGGTGACCTTATGGCCCTAATCTAAATTCTTGAACTAAATCCAAAAGGAGCTACGAGATGAGAATACGACTTGTAGGGTCATACTATGAGTCATATATATGCTGCATAACTTATTCCAGAATGCTCTTTATTTTATGTGCTAGTTCTACGATGATGAAGTACGACTCATAGGTCATCCTACGAGTCGTATCGATACCTCGTACCTGCAGCTTTGCACCTGCTTCAAGTTGTTTCTACTTTAGTAATTGTAATGTCTTATATAGTTACTGCATTTGTTATGCATTAGTTTGAATACACCATCTTGGTACTCATGCTTTAACGTTCTTGCAGAGAAAATGTCTTCAAGAGGAAGATAGGGTGATGCTTCTATTTCAGGTCATCGCCTAAGGGATGAGTCCTCCGAGGAGGAGAAATCGACGGAGGAGATGCATATGCACCTTAACTCAGTGGCAAACTTGCTTGTGGATTAAGTACAATCAACTAGAATGTTGATGAAAGTGGACAACCCCTCCCAGTCTGATGATAAGGGTGAAGAAACTGACTCAGATGGAGATGAGTTGACTTCTAATGCAGATTGTTTTGAGGTTTCTCAGGCTCATTTAGAAGAAACTATTCCTCCTCAGCCTGAGGATTTAGCGTACATAGTCACCTCCACCTATCCACAAAACACAAGATGGTGTGTTCCTGGAATTAAAGAGATTCATGATAAGGGACTAGAACTTAAAGGTCAAGGGAGGCCAGTACAAAGATTTCACAAGGAGGCAAGGTTGAAAGACTTAGGGCTGAAAGGTGTGCCAGATTTAGAAGCTGACATTGACCGCCATGGATTAGGTTGCTTATCACAAGTGCTGGGGAAGTATGCTTCTTACTTGGTTCACGAATTCTATACTTCATATCATACTACTATATATAGCAACCTTCCGAGGTTTATGAAGCCCATCGATGCACTATGGTTGAGCGAAGTCATGGTTAGGGGTGAGACAATTGACATCTCAGCTGAGACCATTCGAAGGGTGCAATTCGAGCCGAATTACACAGGCCCACATTCTATAGCAGCATGACCATTAGATGGTAGACATGTGGAGCAGTTAATCAGAATAATGTTGGGCTGAAAACGGAGTTATTGAGGTGGATAGCAGGCCAAATTTGCGAGGAAGGTGTTGAGCCGATATGGGTTACGGATCATGGAAAGCATATTATGGAGGCCCATCTCTCATTTAGGGCAAGGTTCTTGTGGTATATTATCTAGATGCGCATTAGGCCCACATTCATAGATAATGTGATCACCTTAGAAAGGGTCGTGTTATTGGCGAGCATCTTGGCAAAGTATGAGATTGATTGGGCTTGAGTGTTGGCAAAACAAATCAACGAGATGGCAGTTTGCACTCATCAAGCCTTGCCATTCCCCATTCTGATTCATAGGTTATGCAAGGAAGTGGGTGTGATGGTGTCTCTGCACTTGGACTCTCATGTAGAGGCTTTGCGCACAATGGACCCCAACCTAATCAAGGCGAATGAAAACTCAATTGCCCTACAAAGAGATATCCCACCTCCTATGCCAGAGCGATTCCAAATAGAGACTAGATGCCAGGTTCACCTCCAGCTACTACTGGGACTACTCCGGCCACTACATAGCCCACACCGATAGCCGAGATCGAGTCTACACTATCCACCAGTACCCTAGCATCAGCAACAACTATATTTCAGGTTGACCCCCTTTTGTCTATTGTTCCTTTTTAGGGCTTTATTGCGTAGGGTGTCTGTAGCAGAGGGCAGGATCGAGAGTTATCAGCATGGGTCTAACCGTTGATTGATCAGATTGTTCAAAACTCCGAAGGGAGGATGAAAGCATTTGCCCGAGAGTTAGTTGATGACAGAGTCCGAATTGTTGGTGCACGGGTCGATGCGTTCGAGGCTACAGTCCAAAAGTGGCTTGATGGAGATAGGCCAACCGATATGAGTGCAGTCACTGAGGAGTTGGCCAAATTCAAGGTCAACTTATTACAGATGTTGGCAGCGCCTTCTCCTGCCCTAGAGGTAACACCGGTAGATGATGAGGCATTCAATTAGCTCACTGACCGTCTGGACACTCGAGGGAAGAGTCCCCTTGCGCATGCTTACCCTGAGCCAGCCCCGAAGAAGCCAAGATAGGAAGAGGAGCCCATACATGAGGAGGTAGTGCAGGAATTGCTTTTGTTAGTGGCTATTCAGAGAGATCGAGCACAAAACACCCCACCTGAAGAGGGTACTTCCGGCACTACAGCAGAGGAGGAGAGCCAGCCCTAGGACCTACTGATCAGCTCGAGACTGGTGCATGAGCACCAAGATGTTTGACTTTTTTGGACCCCAGTTTTATCTTGACATTTTGAATACTTTGTTCTCTTTTTAAACTATCTTGTTTTTATGTGGTATTTGGTTGTGTTTTAATTATATTTATATCGGATGTTATTTTTACTTTTACTTTGAATGTTTATTTTTCATTTTTAATGAATGTATATGTATATATCTATGTTATAATGTATTGTTCTTGTTTTGTCTTGACTTCGAGGACAAAGTATCATCTTTTGGTGGGGTGGTGGAAGTTATGGATCAAGGTGAAGTCTGAGTAGCCTCAGGTACATAACTTCCCCTATTTTTTATTCCAAGATTTTCTTGCCGTGTTTCTTTTTCCTTGTGGATGTTTAATTTTCTGTTGAACCGGTATGTTTTAGGAAGTATAGATAATTTGTAAATGCATAGTAATGTTATCTTACGGCATATATATAGCTCTTAAATTTTCTTTAAACTCTTGATGCAAAATTGGGTACCCTCAAAATTTTTGAGGTTGTGAGTATTGATGCGTTCATGCATTTCTGAGTATATAGCAATGTTTGTTCTGATATTGTGAAGGTAAGATGGTACTGAAAGCATGACCTGTAAGTCTATAATTGATTGTGGATGCAATTGCCATGTGTGCTGCGAGCTTATTTTGCTGCATCAATGCATTTTGTATAGACTCAGATCATGCCCTCATACTCTAAGCTTGGTTCAGTGACTTAGTTTATTTGGAGGTGATCTTAGGGCCTTATTCTGATAGGAAGCCCACTTTTGCCTAAATTCCCTACCAAATGAACTAGTGAAACCCTTGCTCCGAATATTTGAGCTTATCATACACTCATTCTTTCTTGACACCTTGTTGACTTGACCTTATTTGAATAAATACCTTGATATTGGCCCTGATCTATCCTTGAACATGTGAACCTTGATTAAGGCTAAAAACCTAAGTTAAGGGTGGCTACATCGGTGTCCCTGGTTTGAGACATAGATATTATGTACTTCACCTTAGGAAAAAGGCCTAAGTTGAGGGTGACCCTTATTGTGGTAAAGTAATAAAAATAAGGTGGTTAGTTGAAGTAAAAAGAAAAAAAATGATTAATCATGACCAGGTTGAAGAAAAAGAAAAGAAAAAGTGTCTTGGTCTGAAAAGATGTGCAAAAATGAGTTTGAAATTGATCTACAATGTAAAAAGTGAAAGAACAGCCCAGAAATTGCTTAAAATGTAGAATAAGGGAGGAATTAGTGAAATTTGATGGGTGGTGAAGGTAAAAATGTTGGAAAAAAAGTGTTGGTAAGCATGTTCAAGGATAGCTTTTAGTCACTAAATTCCTAAAATGCCACACCAAAACATTAAGAACCTATGTTACAAGCTCTTAAGTCCTAAAGTAATCCAAATCCACTTTATCACCAAGCCAGGAAGAAGAGTCTAGGGGTAAGCTTATGGTGTTAGTCATCGTGCATGAATTTCAATTGTGAGAGTGAGAATGTTTCCTCAGTCCCTGATTTGTGCATGTTCTTGAGTGAGTATAAGGGACTTCTTTCTAGTGAGGGTATTTGCACTACTTGAGTTCTTGGATTGTCAGGTACCTTATGATGTTCTTACTTGCTTAATAACTTTGCAACTCTGTTTTAAAAGTAGTAGTTGGGTACCTGAATCAAATTAGCTGTTGTATATGCTATTGATATATCTGCTATGTATTTCTCTTTGTCTGCATAGATTGATTTGTCGCTTGAGGACAAACAATAATTCTAAGTTGAAGGTATTGATGTGCTGTCAAATTACAGCACATCTGATGCCTAAAACAAAGCATTTTATGAGTTCATAAAGCGACGTTTTATTATTTTTATGTGTTTTTGTGTTAATCTTGTAAAAACGTTAGGTTGGCATGATTTTGAAGAAAATTTGCAGATTTTGATGAAGCAAAGGCCATATGAGCTCTTCTACGAGTCATAGCTCACGCTACGAGTCATAGGGTGGTGTCGTAGCAAGAATCAGAGACCAAAAATCAGAAATCTGCCAAGTGAAGGTCACCCCTACGAGTCCCAGCCTACGAGTCGTATGACACACTACAACTCATATAGGTGGACTTGTAGCAAGAATCAAAGAGCCAAAATATTGGACCAAAAACAGAAAGCCAAGACTAGAGACCAACAGACGAGTCATAGCTCAAGTAACGACTCATACATATGGGTTGTATCAGTTCAGTTCAAGATGCGAAGAACCTGATACGAGACCCCAACTATGATTTGTAGGACAAACCTACAAGTTATAACTGCGAAATTTATCAGATGCCAGTTGTCTTTTCTGCTTGATTTCTAGGGTTGTTTAGTAAATACTATAAATAGTTTAAGTTAGATTTTTTTGGAGAGCTTGAACAGTAGACATCTCTCAACATAATTTTGAAGCTTTTCTTAGGTTTTAGAGTAGTTTAGTGTTTCTTTGGGAAAACTCATTTTGGGAATTGCAAATCTTGCCTTGTACTCAGTGTTGATCAATCAAGCTTGTGGGTTTGTAACTTGTGGTGCCTATCTCCTCCATTGTTATTGGTGAAACTCTCAACTATGTCTATTATTTGTATTTTTGTGTGTTTTATCTTAGCCATGAGTAGCTAAGCACCCACAACTTGGGGTTGTGGGAACCATAGGTAGTTGACTTGAGATGACCTAGGTTTTGTGCATATTTATGATTGGGAGTTTGCATGTATTATCTATTTTCCTTCATGATTAATGTTGTTTGGTGGTGGCCAACACCAAACCCTGCCCACTATCACGATCCCGACCAAGGTAGTGATGAATAGAAAAAGAGAAGTAGATGATAGGACTTGGTTGATGTGTTCCGATTGGATCGACTAAACCTGACCAAGGGGAGGTTGACTAGGACAATAGGTAACGGTTAGTTGGCACGCATAGTAGCCGACCAAGCCCCATGGTGAAATTCGACCTTCACCTTCACAAGAGGGCTGGAAGAACTTAAGTTACCATCCTTCATGCAATTCACTAATCGTAGTTATGTTACCTAGGGTAATTGAGTCAACGAACCACGGGGAACATGTTCTTAAAAATGAGTATTTTCCCGAATCTTAATTAGTGTTCATTTTAAGTTGTTCTTTGAATCACAACATACACCCTCATCTAGAGATTGTAGTTATAGATACTAGGAATGATTCATAGTGAAATCTTACATTCAATCCCTGTATTCCCTGTGGATTCGACCCTAACCTCGGTTACATTAGTTACTGATAGCGATTGCTTTCTTATTGGAGCGTTACCATCATTAGACCTTCAATTCCTCAAGAAATCATAACCAGACTTTTATAGAACACTTGATGGATGTGTAGTGCTAGTGTAAAAATCATACAATTTAGGGGTGAAATCATGCAAGAAAATTAAATGTAAAATCATCCATCAACACTTGGATATGCATCAAAACCCTTCATCAAATCCCATAAGGGATCTTAGATTCGTAGCTCAAAACATGCTAAAACAATCACAACTTCATGAAACCCCAACATAGTTCATAGTTTAATTCATAATAACTAAGACCCATAAGTAAATCAACTTAAAATCATGCAATTTAGGTGAAAAGGATGCTTGGGCTTCATGGGAGAAAAGAACCCGTGAATGAAAAGAACCCGTGAATGAAACTCACATACCTTAGCTTTGGAGAATTTCTTGATGAAGATTTGAATGGAGACTTGAAGCTTGGATGAACTCCTTAAGATCTAGAAGATATTTGGACACCTAAATTTTGAGATAAATATTAGTCTAAGGGTTTGAGAGAGTATTGGAAAATGTCTCGGATGATATGAAGGTGAAATATGGCTACATATAGGTATTTTCACGTATGGAAAGACTTAGGCCCAAGACCCAAAAGCCTTGGACCAAGCAACAAATAACTGGGCATAAAATACACACTGGCACGCCCTTGGCGCGTCGTGCTTGGGGTGCTAGCTCACTGAAAATCACATTTTCGTGATTTTTAAATTTTGCTAAGGTTGCTCTTAAATAAAGGTTAGACCTTTTTTCCACTCAATTTTGCCCTCTGAATAAGAATATAAAGTCAAATTTTCGATATCATGCATGGATTTTGAGATATATGAAAATTACGATTCCGGGCATTTTTGAGGAACATTTTCTTTGTGGGGTCATTTCACATTGCTCATAAGATAATCAATTTCAATG
>JAABOM020060316.1:0-11980 GCA_011800125.2 Solanum clarkiae
GTGCTAGTTTAACCAAATCATGTCATATTTCACTTGTATAGTATTAGTGGTGTAGTATAAGGTGTGGGGTGTTACAAAGGGGCTCAACATCATTAGACTTGACTCGTACAAGGTGATAGATACACCCTTTAGAGATTAATTTTTGGGATTTGAGGTAAGAAATAAACTTACGCTTCATTCAATAGAATCTCCTCTTCACTCAATAATAGGCTCATTCGGAAACTGTAATTTAACAGTCCGAGTTCGACAATCAATAGAGGCTAGCAGGCATGAAGCTAATCCATACCAAGGATCACATTGAAATTAACCATCTTCAACTCAATCAAATCAACTAGAATATCCTTATGATAGATGGACACTACACTATATCTCTAGATTCTCTCAACTCGAATGAACTCACTGATAGGAGTAGAAATAAAAAATGGCTCAAGCAAGTACATGGGAAGAATCTCAAATCTGCTTGCCACATATGGCATCACAAGAAAGCAAGTTGCACCCGGATCAAGTAAAGCATAGCAAGGAAAGGTAAAGACTCAAAGCATACCAGTCACAACATCTGATGCCATCTCCTGGTCCTATTAATTCCCTATCGCATATAGATGGTTTGTCCCACTGCCTGCCCTTGGTGCAACAACTTTTTGATTACCTTTCACTGGGGTGCCGTGGTAGAAGTATGGGCCTTATTGCCCCACATCGGACAACCCCCTTGAAAGTGACCTGGGTGGCCACATTTGTAGCAAGCATTTCCTCCATCTCTACACTCTTCCAAATGCATCCTGCCACATTTCCCACAAGGTGGCTTCCCTTTAGAGCCAAGAGTCGCACTTGCTTGAGACTGTGCACCCTGTGCCCTAAAATTTAGATGACCTTGGTACCTCTGATGGCTAGGAGTTAGTGCACTATCTGAAGATGGTGCATAGGTAGAAGACGTCTTCTGGAAATAGGACTTATCTCCCTTATTCTACTTACTCTGATTGAACTCAGGCCCTGCTGATCTGGCCTTCTTACTCAGATGCTGCTCTCTATCTTTATTCTTATCCTCCTTAGTTTATTGGGCATAGACTATCATCTTGGAAATGTCCATACTCGAGATCAACAATATTGTCTTACACTCCCTCTTCACATGTTTACCCAACCCAAATACAAATTTTCTCATCTTCGCCCTCATATCTGGATCCATTTTCGGTGCATACCCGGATAGCTGGATAAATTTCAGGCTATACTCTTTGACACTCATCCCTTCCTGCTTCAGATTTACAAACTCTTTAACCTTTGCCTTTCTCAACTCCTAAGGAAAGAGGTGATCAAGAAAGGTACTCTCGAACTCATTCCAAACAGTAGGCTCAGCATCATCACGTCGACTCTTTTTCTACAAATTATACCAAATATTGGCCACATCCTTGAGTCGATAATCAGCAAACTCAACTCCCTCAATCTCAATTGTATACATGGTCTTCAATACCTTCCACATCTCATCAATGAAGTTCAGAGGGTCCTCTTGAACCTTTGACCAGTGTAGATAGGGTGCTTTTTCCTCATAAAATCCCTTAGCCTGGTAGCAACTGTGGGCTCATGAGAGCTAGAGCTAGGGCTGGTGAACCTTGATTCCCATTCTAAGCAGCTACTAACTAGGTAAGCATAGCTATATCTCCTCCAAAATTAGCCTCTATAATGGGAGCAGGTGGAGCAGTTGGTGTCACAGCAGCACCAGTAGTCCTAGGCAGTTGACCTCAGCTCGTCGTTTCCATTTGAGAAGGCATCTTTGAAGGAGGGTTCTCAGTAGTGCTAGTTGAGGCATTCACCTAAGCTATTATGCATCCTGGAGGCATAATCTAAATCGCATAATGCACGAGTCAGAAAAGAAGTTTATGGAGTCTTCAACTTTATCGCACAAACTCAAATCACAAGAAAGGGTAACAGTTCCTAATGTCATATAGCTTCTTGTTTATTAAGTGTAGTGCACAACACACACATAAATAAGACTCTACTAGACACGGCTTCATACACTCCCTAAGACTCTTGAACTCTGTGCTCTGATACCAAGTTTGTTACACCCAGGAGGGTACGCTTGGTGTGGACGGCACTTATAGACTATCGCTAATCTCCGAGAGAACCACTTAGCCTCGTCATCACATCTAACTCAATAGTAGAGGAATAACTTAATAAGTAAGCATCATATATGTGCATGTATACATATAGAAATAACTTTACTTTATCATATTATCAATGAAAATAGTATAGATAGAGAAACTTATCTAAAACCTCTACTCAAATATCTATGAAGCCTCTACTCGTAAATCTAGAAATGTGCCATGATAGGCTTAGGCACCTTAATCAAATAAGGGAAAGTACTCAAAAATAATGAAAGATAAAAGGGCTCCTCCAGGATACTAGGAGGGATCACCAAGCTCGAGGAATATACTGATCCAAACCTCAACAATGCACGTGCTGAAGCCCTCTATCTGTTGTATCTGTATTATAAAATGATGCAGGCCCAAAATGGACGTCAGTACCTAGAATGTACTAGCATGTAAAATTGCTCAAGGAGAAATAAAGGTAGACTCATTCATCTCGACTCAATGCTCGTGGTCAGATCATTTTATGGAAGTTTAGAGTAAATCATGCTTTTAAAATAATCTCATTATATTATGCTCATTTTAAAATCTCATGTTCAATCAGTGTTGCTTGGGAGTTTCTCTTAACGAACATACTCATCCCACCACCTTAAGTTAGGTGATGCATAATGAATCAGCGTCGGTGCCGTTCCCCGCCCTTAACTTGCCACAGATAAGGGTGATCAACTCTCTATTAGATCCATAATAAGTGTCCACTTGTGGGACAAGAGCCATCAGAGTCTATAATGACTATCCTACGTTGGCGATATAGTTCTGTGGATTAAAGTAGAAGTATACTCTGTCCCCGCTTGGTGCTTGATACTTCTCCCAAGAGTAAAACATGTTCAACTTGTTATTTAACACATCATCGAATCATCATCATCATCATAACTCAACTCATCATCATCAAATCATAACTCAACTCAATAATTCGATCAATCAACGAGAATGATTAACTTTGCTTAGACTCAAACGGTCATTTAGACTCCATTAATCAACTTGTCATGCAATATAATCACAACATCATATATAATAATGTATGTGACTCAATGTAACATACTCATCATGCTCATGTATAATCAAGTTACTCAACTCAATGTGCTCAATCCACTCTATTCAATATGCCCAATTTACCCAACTCAATCTGCTCAATTTATGCATAAATTCCAGGAAAACACGTAAATTAGAGTTCATACTATCAAAAATGAACATAGATGTATACATCTCACATTCATGCTCATGAAAACATAGGAATTATCTCATTTAATGTAATGTAAAATAAGAACTCATGATGAATACAAGGATATAGTATTAAAATAGAAGGAATTTCTCAAAAATCTCAACTCACCCCAAGTCTTGGCTTAAGATAATGGAAAAGGGTGTGCGAAGAAAGGAATTCACACTTTGATAAGCCTTATATACCTGGGAGTTTAAAATCTTGAAGTATCTTGAAAGAAATTGGAACAGGACATTAGGAAAAGTTTCCCTTGTTTCATATTCTGGATTCATAAGATAAAGCTTAACATTATGGAAACGTTTACAGAAAATGCTGCCAAAGAGGACAACCGTTCAAAAAGATGCCCCAGCCCTAGTTTCTGAGAACACCCAACCAGAGGCTCTAATTTAGACCAAGGCTAGGAAACGGGGATGCCCCTCTAGGACTGCTGAGGTCCCACAGGCGCCCCATGTTCAGCCCCAGCCAGCTCTCATTACTGAGGTAGAGTGTAGGGGAGACATAACCATGCTGACTCAGTTAGTAGCCTCAAGGTTCTTAAGCTCCTAGCTCTAACTCACAGGAGACCTCAGCTGCAACTAGACTTAGATACTTCTTCAGGATGAACCCACCTGTGTATACGGGTAGAAGGTAGAAGAGGACCCGAAGGACTTTATTGATGAGATGTATAAGGTTCTAAAGGCAATGCATACTAATGAGATCAAGGGAGTTGAGCTGTCCTCTTACCAGCTGAAGGATGTTGCTAACATATGGTACAATCAGTGGGAGGAGGGTAGAGGTGAGAGTGCGGAGCCTGCAGCTTGGGAGGAGTTTGAGACAACCTTTCTTGACCACTGCTTTCCTCAAGAGTTGAAGGAGTCAAAGGTGGATGAGTTTGTGAAACTGAAGCAAGGAGGGATGATCGTGAAGAAGTACATCCATAAGTTCTTTAAATTGTCAAGGAATGGTCCAGAGATGGTGTAAGATATGAGAGCAAGGATAAAGAAGTTCTTGTCTGGTCTAGGAAAACATGTGCAGAAAGAGTGCAAGGCAGCTTTCCTGATTCCGGGCATTGACATCTCCAAAACTATGGTGTATGCCCAGCAGACAGAGAAGGATAAGAAGAAAGATAAAGAAAAGCAGATGAATAGAAACGCAAAGTCAGTGGGACATGAGCCTAGCCCGCAGATACATAATAAGGGTGAAAAGTCCTACTTCCAAAGGAGATCATCTCATCCTGCAAAGTCTGTAGCGAGTGCACTTATTCAGCCAAATAGGTATGACTAGAAATCTCATGATTATCAGAATTTCAGAGCTACGAGTGCTTAGTCTCAGGCCAGTGTGACCCAAGGCCAAGGCACGAGCAGAAAGCCATAATGTGGCAAGTGTGGTAAGATCCATCTGGGATAGTGTCATGTGGGTAGAGATGTTTGCTATTCGTGTAGTCAAGTTGGTCACTTCAGTTATGAGTGTCCAAAGAGGAAGCAAGGTGAGGGAAGCAACAAACCATAATCATCTACAACCCCTCTAGTGGGCAATTAGCATAGAGGTGTTACCAGTAGTACATGAGGCGGGATGAATAACCTTTATGTTATGGGTAATCGATAGGAGCAAGAAGCTGCACCAGATATTGTCACAAGTATACTTCGAGTCTTTTTCATTGATTATTATGCTTTGCTCGATCCAGGTTCCACCTTGTCTTTTGTGACCCCTTATGTGGCTAGTAAGTTTGGGATTCTTCTAGAATGTTTTCTTGAGACTTTTGCTATTTCCACTCCCACTAGTGAGTCTATCTTCAGCTGAGAGGGCATACAAGAATTGTGTAGTGTCAATTTATCATAGGGACAACTTAGCTGACTTGGTAGAGTTAGATATGGTTGATTTTGATATGATAATAGGCATGGATTGGCTTCAGTCTGGTTACACTTCTATTGGCCGTACAACCCGAATTGTTAAGTTTGAATTTCCTAATGAGCCTGTCATAGAGTGGAAAAGAAGTTTTGCCCCTAAGAGCAAATTTTTCTCTTATCTTAGAGCTGGAAAGTTGATCTCCAAAGGTTGCATTTACCACCTCGTGCGAGTTAAGTTTGATGATATTAAATCTACTACTCTTGAGTCAGTCCTTATTATAAATGAGTTTCCTAAGGTGTTTCTTGATGATCTTCCTAGAGTCCCTCCAAATAAAGAGATTGATTTTGGGATTGATGTTCTTTCCAAGACCAAACCCATTTCCATTCCTCCTTATAGAATGGCCTCTGGGGAGTTGAAAGAATTGAAAGAACAGCTGAAAGACTTGCTAGAGAAAGGTTTTATAAGGCCTAGTATCTCACCTTGGGGTGCTCCTATCCTATTCGTGCATAAGAAAGATGGGTCTCTCAGAATGTGTACAGACTACAGACAACTAAACAAGGTTACTATAAAGAATAAATATCCTTTTCCCAGGATAGATGACCTCTTTGATCAATTCCAGGGTGTTATATGTTTCTCCAAGATAGACCTCAGATTGGGTTATCATTAGTTGAAGGTGCGGGAAAGTGACATCCCAAAGACAACCTTTAGGACACGGTATGGCCACTTTGAGTTCCTGGTCATGTCCTTCAGGTTGACAAATGCACCTGCAACTTTCATGGATTTGATAAATAGGGTAGTCAGACCATATCTTGATATGTTCTTAATTGTGTTTATCGACGATATTTTGGTATACTATAAGGATGAAGGGGAGCATGCCAATCACCTTAGAGTGGTCTTACAAACACTCAAAGATCAAAAGTTATATGTGAAATTCTCTAAGTGTGAGTTTTGGATCAAGTTCCTAGCTTTCTTGGGCCATGTTGTTTCAGGAGATGGTATTTAGGTAGATACGCAAAAAAATTGAAGCGATTAAGAACTGGCCAAGGCCAACTTTTCCAACAGAAATAAGAAGTTTCTTGGTTTTAGCAGGCTACTATCGTAGGTTTGTTGAAGGCTTCTCTTCTCTGTCAGCCCCATTGACTAAGCTAACTCAGAAAAGGCCAAGTTTCAGTGGTTTGAGGCATGTGAATAGATTTTTCAGGTGTTGAAGACTAGTTTGACTACGGCAACACTGTTGACCTTTCCAGACGGGACGGGTAACTTCGTGATATATTATGATGCATCCCGAGTGGGATTAGGTTATGTACTTATGCAGAGAGGGAAGGTGATATCTTATGCCTCCAGACAACTTAATATCCATGAGAAGAACTATCTGACTCATGATCTTGAGTTGGTAGCAGTGGTGTTCGTGCTTAAAATCTGTCGCAACTACTTGTATGGAGTGCGTGTGGACGTGGTCACTAACCACAAAAGCTTGCAGTACATGTTCACCCGAAAAGAGCTCAACCTACGACAGAAGAGATGGTTGGAGTTGGTTAAGGATTATGATATGAGTATTCTCTACCACGCAGGTAAGGCTAACATGGTTGTTGATGCTCTTAGCAGGATGTCTATGGTAGCACTGCTCATGTGGAGAAAGGAAAGAGAAAACTAGTTAAGGAAGTGCACAAATTGACTCGACTAGGAGTGCAACACGAGGAGAACAATGAAGGCGGGGTTAATGTTCAAAGTGGTTCTGCTTCATCCTTACTGTCTGAAGTGAAGGAGAAGCAAGACCAAGACCTTGTCTTGGTCCAATTGAAAGAGGCGGTTCACAAGTAGAAGGTGATGGTTTTCTCCAAAGGTAGAGATGGGGTGTTGAGATACCAATGTAGATTGTGTGTGCCTGATATTCATGGAGTATGAGATAGGATCATGGTTGAGGCCCCGGTTCTACCAAAATGTGCCATGACTTGAGAAAAGTCTATTGGTGGAATGGAATGAAGAAAGACATTGCTGAATTTGTATATAAATGTCCTAATTGCCAAAAGGTTAAGGTTGAACATCAGAGACCGTGTGGGTTAGCTCAGAACTTTGAAATTCCTGAGTGGAAGTGGGAAATGATCAACATGGATTTCATCACTGCTTACCAAGATCCAGAAAGCAGCATGATTCAATTTGGGTGATCGTTGATAGGATGATGAAATCAGCCCACTTCTTGGTGATCAAGACAATTTATATGGCTAAGGAGTATGCCCAACTGTATATTCATGAGATTGTGAGGTTGCATGGGGTTCCCTTGTCCATCATCTCTGACAAAGGAGATCAATTTACCTCTTAATTTTGGAGATCCTTTCAGAAAGGATTGGACACGAAAGTATATCTGAGCACAACTTTTCACCCTCAGACAGATAGGCAGGCAGAACGTACTATTCAGACTTTGGAGGATATTTTGAGAGCTTGCGTTATCGACTTTAAGTGTAATTAGGATGATCATATACCATTGATCGAATTTGTGTACAACAATAGCTACCACGCTAGCATTCAGATGGCCCCTTATGAGGCATCATACGGGAGGATAAATAGATCATCGATTGGCTGATTTGAGGTTGGGGAAGCGGAGTTGGTCAGACCAGATCTTGTCCACCAGTCTATGGAGAAGGTGAAAGTCATCGGAGAAAGGTTAATGGTAGCCCAGAGTCGTCAGAAGTCATATATGGATGTGAGGAGGAGGGACTTGGAGTTTGAGGTAGATGATTCGGTATACTTGAAAGTGTCACTCATGACATTCTGTAAGAAGGGGAAGTTGAGTCCACGTTATATGGGACCGTACCAAATTGTAAGAAGGATTGGGAAGGTTGTTTATGAGCTAGACTTGCCATCTGAGCTAGACGGAGTTCCCCAATGTTTCATGTGTCAATGTTAAAGAAGTGTTTGGGAGATCCAGCCTTAGCAATTCATGTGGAGAGTACAAGTGTGAAGGATAGCCTGTCTTACGAACAAATTCCAGTGCAGATCCTTGACAGGCAAGTTCGTAAGCTGAAGAATAAAGAGATAGCCTCCATTAAAGTCCTATGGAGGAATCAATTGGTTGAGAAAGCTACAGGGGAGAATAAGGAAGCGATGAAACTCCAATACCCGCACCTATTCGTGCCTAATGATGATGATGTTAATGGTAAATGTACTTATCCTCAATATTATTGATATCCCATTTCTGTGAGTTAATGCATTTATCTTATTCTATTCTCGAGCCTAAGACAGAGATAGATAGCTAATGGATAGTTGAGAGTTCGAGTGTTCTCAAGTGAGGAATGAGATGCGTTCTGGGTTATTCGTGCTTCTATTCGACCATGACGAATGATTCCAAAGGGGAGATGATGTATCACCCCATGAAATTACTAAAATGACTCTAAAATGTATCGTGTGCACAACATGTCTTCCAAAGCTCCTATAGGAAATTCGAGACCAGATTTGTGATCAACGCGAAAAATCAAATCAGAAAATGGTCTCGATCCGATTTAAGAGAAACCAAGTCAAAAAATAAAATTTTAAAAAATTTGTAAAATAGTAGCAAATCCATGCCCCTGGCATGACGCAGAAGGGGTGCGGGGATACACTTGTGATTTTTATTTTTTTAAAATTTTTGATGGAAAATTTCAATGTATGAAAAATACAAATTACACTGGTTCGCGCCCCCAGTGCGACGCAGACCAGTGTACATTTTTTAAAAAAACTTTATTTTATTATGTAAGGGCATTTGGGTCCTCTCCAACCTATTCTTAAGTCCGAAAACATGCTTTAAAGGTCATTTTTAGCGAAAAGGGTTTAAAACCCAGTATTCTTTTCTAAGCTTTCAACGGGAGTTCTGAGAGAGGAGAAGAACAGAGAGTTGAGGGTTTCATCATTCTAGTGCAAATTCTTGAAGAAAAGTTAGAAATTCGTCATCCTAGGTAGGTAAAGGCTACTCAGAACATGGAATTGTTCTTCATGTGCCCAATGTGTAGATTAAGTTGTAAATTGTTAGTGGATAGGTCTTGAGTATAAGTTCTTAAATATTTTGTTGAAGTTTATCTTTAAATCATATGGTTTATGGTAAATGATGATCATCATGTTTTAATGAATTGTTTACATGTGTTATTATATGATTATACAATAACCCTATATGAATTCTCTGTTAAAGACTTCAAGAATGAACTTAGGAGTAATTTCTAGAGCCTCAATTGTCTGAATGTGATGATTGATGGAGTCTGAGTTTTGAGGTGAGTGCTATGATGGCTGAAATAGATGAAGTTAATATTTTTTAGGTTTAAATGAGATTGAGACAGAGTTTGAAAGGAATAATTTATTTCTTGATTGAGAGAATGATAGATGAGATGAGGTCAGTGCCTGAGAGGGGGGTTGGTTGCATAACCAGCCTAACATTGATGGACTTATGAGCATATTGAGTCTTGGGAGGAGAATTTGGACCGAAATGGGTAAATGTAAGTCCCACTCACACTCATTAACTACGTGGACAGCGTAGGAGAGGATTGGACCATGAAAGCAGATGTATCCTTTGCACCGCAGAGGGCTTAACAGATTTCTTTTGGGATCCCCGACAGACTCGTCCTTTCCCCTGGCAAGGTACTGCATGGATATGACAATGATATCTCTTCCTTGTATCACTACCAGCTCATAGGTGGTGGTTGTCGATTATAGAAACTCGAAGATACGTTTCATGATGATAGTACTCTGATGTTGATGTGTGTGTGATGTCTTGACGGATAATGAAGTGATAGATTCCTGTCTTTTATTCTGAGTTGAGGTTAAGTGATTGATAAGCTTATGTTATACTTGTACGGTTTACTTTAGCCCGTTTTATATACAGTACATTCCACGTAATAACACCCTTTGGAGCTACATCATATTATGATGCAAATTCGGTAGATAGAGGATTTCAGCAGCCTAATCGTTGAGGTTCATGGATTTTTGGCAACGACTTGGTGAGTCCTCCCTTGCTTTCGTGGGACACTTTTATCTTTTCATTCATGCTGACTTATTTTATTAGACTGCGGTAGCCATGGCCTATCATGGTACCTTCTTAGATGGTAGTTATAGAGGCTTCGTAGACATAGATAGTTGATTATTGATGTCAGGATTGTTTATTTCCCATTTCTTTTTCATTGAGATACTTCTTTCGTACTTTATATGATGGTGATTGTGATAGCCCACTGATAGTTTATTATTCTCTTTATATCTTTCGCATATGAGTTGATTGAACGAATGCAATGAGAATAAATGCTTTGCTTGGGGGCTAGCAATAGTTCTAAGTGTCAGTTACGCCTAGGGTACCCTCCCAGGGCGTGACAATTGTGATAGAGCAAGAATGAAAAAAATCAATCAAATTGCTTATAATATAATATGCTAATAGTTTTTTAATACATAACATAATAATTTAGAGATGATAATTAGAAATTAAATAATTAATTGACTAAAATTTAATGTAACATAAGATCTCGAAATATAGAAGGAGTAGTTTAATGTTTCCAACATAATTTTTATTTTAAGTTTTTTATATTACATATTTTTATCAACAAAGTATTTGATAGTCAAAATTTTTATTAATTATTTACATACAATACTCCAAAATCAAAAATGAATTCTAAATATAAAATAATTCTAATCCAAAAGTGAATCTGAAAACTAAATTTTAAAAAGTTAAATAATAAATTAAGAAAAGGAGTGAAAAAAGAACCTTACTTGAGATATTATTTTACCTGAATAGATAAAACTTGTGAATAGAGTAAGATGTTAGTTACAAAATAAGAAAAAAAATTTAAATAGTGGAAATTTATTAGACTCAACTAACTAAACTAAGGGCATAATATAATCTGAATGAAGCAAGTTAAGCTGACATAACAATTAATATTATTATCAAGCAATTTAAGCTAGAATAACAATTAATATCATTTTCTTCAAATTCAAAAAGTGAAAAAGAAAAGGGAAAGAATATGAAATAAAGAACGTGAGTATGTAATATAAGTAAACCTGAGAATCAAATTGAAGTTCCGAAAAAGTGTAAAATAAGATCCAGCACCACTTAACACAAATTGATGAAGGGGATGAACGAATCAATTAAAGCGAGAAAAAATTTGATTGCAATTGTAAAATAAGAAACTACAAGCCGAATTATTGATTGTTAATGATTGATGAATGAAAAGTTGAAATTGAAGTGTTTTTATAGAAGTAGAGGAGTCTTAAATAAAAAAGGATAGGAAATAATATTTTATCATATTTAGGACTAAATCTTTCATTACATAATTAGGATTCATGGTGAAATTAGAAGAAATATTATTGAAATAGTAGAGTCATAAAGAAAAAAGTAAAAAAATTGGCAAACTAATTAGTTACGGAAAAAAAAGTTGTTAGACCCCGTATTTCTTTAAATCAAGGATAATTATCCAAGTGAAAAATCTTGTTGTGGATGTTGTGTAATTTGAACTTAAGTACATTTTTTTGGTGCATGATTAGAGTATCAAGTGAAATTAGCATGCATAATTAAGTTGGAGTCGGAATTCCTCAATTGGATCAAGATAGAAAAGTTTGGGACCTAATTGATCAACAGGCTAAGATGAAACTCTTGTGATGCAATTCTGAAAACTTGAAATTCTATAAATAGGCCTCCTTGTCTTCAAGCAAGAACGTTTCATTAGTTCTTGCACTTGACTTCAAAAATAGAAGAGGAAGAAGGGAAAGAGGAGAAGAAAAGGAAGAAGGAAGGAAGGAGAAAATAAGTAAGTTTCCTTAATCTTTGTGTTCTTGCTTCTTATGTATTCTATTTATT
>JAABOM020060317.1:0-11979 GCA_011800125.2 Solanum clarkiae
GTTTATAGGTGTTGATCCGGGTTTGCATTATATTAGGTCTTTCTTTGTGGTTTGTTGGAGTTGGCATGGTGGATTTGGATGTCATTATAGGGATAGAATGGTTGCATGCATGTTATGTCTTCATGGATGGTAGAACCCATAGAGGTAGCCCCGATTCCCTTATGAGCATGTCTTTGAGTGGGAAGTTGTTAAATGGTAGAAAGGGAGGTAGGTGATGTTCTATCAAAATACAACACATTTGATGCCTAAAGAAAGACATTTTGTGAGTTCTTAAAGCGACTTTTTATAGTTTTTATGTGTTTTTGTGTTGATATTGCAGAAAAGTAAGGTTGGCATGATTTGGAAGAAAAGTTGAAAATTTTGCTGAAGCATAGGCCATACGAGTCATCCTATGAGTCATTGGCCAAGCTATGAGTCGTAGGACGTGTTGTAGTAGGAAACAAAGACCAATAAGTTTAGAAATCTACCAAGTGAGGGTCACTTCTACGAGGTCATCTTACGAGTCATATGTCATACGACGACTCGTATAGGTGGGATCGTAGCAATAACCGGAGAGCTAAAATGTTGGACCAAGAAGATGAAGACCAAGGCAACAAGACCATTATACGAGTCTTAGTCGAAGCTATGACTCATACCAGTAGGTCATACCAGCGAGGTCCAAAATGCCAAGACCCTGATACAAGACGCTGACTAAGACTCATAGTCCACCCTACAAGTCAGATCTGGGAGACGTCCCAGATGCCAGCTGTCTTTTCTGCATTATTTTTAGGGTTATAAATTGTACACTATAAATATTTTAAGTAGGGATTCATTTTAAAAGAGTTGACATTTGTGAATTTTTTTAGTCTTGTTCTTGAGCTCTAAAATATTCTCTCAAGAATTGTTTTAGGGTTCCAATCTTAGATTAGTTTTTCTCTTTGAAAACCTATTTTTGGGGAATTACAAATCTTGTTCTACACACTTTGGAATTTATCAAGTTTGTAGGTTTGCAATTTGGGTGTCTTCACTTTCATTGGAGTTGGTAAAATTCTCAACTATGCCTTTTACTTGTATTTTTGTGTGTTTTATATTAGCCATGAGTAGCTAAGCACCCACAAGTTGGGTTTGTGGGAACCATGGGTAGTTGACATGAAATAACCTAGGTATTGTGCATTTCTATGATTGGGGTTTTGCATGTATTGTCTATTTCTCTTCGTTACTAATGTTGTTTGGTGGTGGCCAACACCAAATCCTGCCTACTATCACGATCCCGATCAAGGTAGTGACGAATAGGAAAAGAGAAATAGATGACAGGATTCGGTTGATGTGTCCCCATCTAATCGACCAAACCTGACCAAGGGAAGGTTGACTGGATAATAGGTAACAGTAGTTAGCACGCCATGGTAGGCGACCAAGTGCCATGGTGAAATTTGACCTTCACCTTCACAAGAGGACTGGAAGAATCTAAGTTACCGTCTTGCATGTAATTCATCAATTGTAGTTATGTTATCTAGAGAATTTGAGTCAACAAACCATAGGAAACACAATTCCCAAGTTGTTCCCCAATCTGAGTGTTTTCTGGCTTTTTAATTATTGTTTATTTTATCTTTGTTTTTGAATCACAAACCCCCCCCCCCCACATCTAGAGATTGTAGTTATAGATATTAGAAATGATTAGTGGTAAATTCTCGTAGTCAAGTCCTGTATTCCCTGTGAATTCGATCCTAACCTTGGTCAGGTTAATTATTGATATCGATCGCTTTATTATTGAAGCATGACCATCATCAAAAATTATTGTGCCATTGCCAGGGAATAATGCTAGGTTTTGACTTAAGTTCACTATTAATTAATTCTAGTGTTGATTTCTAGAATCTTGTGTATTTTACTTTTGCTTTTGTTTTTGGTGTTTGAATTTACTTGCTGGGTGTGCCAAGCTGTATTCCCAGCACAAGGAGTCAAGGTGAACCCTTAGCTCCGATTAATTTAGAGATCTATTGACTTTTAATGAGAATGGCTTAAGTGAACGAAGATTTTGCGGTTGAGGAGGAGATAAATTTGAATGAGGAGGATATAGGAAGAGAGGAGAATCCACCAAGGGATAACAGACCTCAGGGTATGTATTTCAATGGAAATGCTTATGGTTGGAATCAATACTGGTTAAACCTTATAGCAATGGATGTGACAGGCTCTATAGTACTGCCACCTCTATCGATAGATTTTAAATTCGTGGTCTCAAGTGGATTGCTCCAAATGCTCCAACTGTGGCTTATTCACAGGGCTACCATCAAAGGATCCCTACCGTCATCTCTAAAATGTCATCTTTATGTGCAAAAGTGTCATGGGGACACAAAATATTTCTATTGATGTTGTTGGATTGGGGGTGTTTCCATTGTCATTGACTGGCAATGCAGCTAGTTGGTTGTCTGAACTTCATCCGGGTACCATCACAAGTTGGGCTGAGCTACAGAGGGTGTTCCTCGAAAGATATTTCCCTAGATCAAAGAAATTGAAGCTTAAGGATCAAATTAACAATTTTGAGCAATTGCCTGGAGACTCTCTTAGCACTAGATGGGAGAGATTCACCAAATGCTTAAGAATGGTCCCCAATCACAAGATTGTTGATGATGCTTTGGTCAAGATCTTTTATAGAGCACTTGATGATAATAGCAAAGCATGTGCCAACATGATCATGGGAGGTGTTTTTCTTGATCAACCGTTCGAACTTGTTGCTGAAAGAATAGAACAAGTGGTGAAGACCAACCGAGCATTGGGCCACAGTGAGAGGGGTACAATGAAGAGTTCTTGTGCGGTTACCATGAATAATAAGCAAGTAAAGGTAAATGAAGAGATCATGGAGCAACTTGCTCAACTCCATACAAGCATGGACTTGGTTTTAAAGCAAAACCAAGAAAGTGTAAAAGCAGTGACACTCCAACCCCCAAGGACGCCAGTTTATGATGATCAATTCTTTGATGAAGATGGATGTTTTGTGAGCAACCAAGAGGCGGGTTTTCGGAATAACCCTCAAGGATCCAATTCAGATTATTGGAGGCAAGGTTCTGGGAATCAATGTTGGAACTTCAATCGAGAAGGCGCATACAGAGATAACAGGGATGGATATTATGAAAATGAAAGAGTGTCAGATGCAGAATAGGGTAGAAGAGATGGCTACAAGAATGGCCCTTATGTGCCACCACATAAATGTGATGCCGGATCAAGTAGTTCTAGGATTGAGGAAATATTCGATAAGTTGTTGAAGAGGGAGGATCACCATGATGAGACTATGAAGGGAATAAAGAATGATATTTGAAGTATAAACCAGAAAATTGAGTCTTACTCTGTGGCAATCGAGCAACTTGAACAAGAATTCGGACAAGTGTCTTCACAGTTGAACCAACGCCAGAAGGGAACCTTACCAAGCAATATGGTTCAAAATCCAAAAAATGAAGGACATTGCATGGTCGTGATGACTCGAAGTGGGAAAAGCATTATGGACCCTCCTACGCCGATTGTTGATGATGAAGTTGAGAAAAGAGTTGTTGATATCTAGGTAACGGGTGAGTAAGAAACTCCAAGGAGCATGGGAGTAGAGGACCAAGATGTGGGAGAGCAAGAGAAGGTCAAATCAATTCCAAAACCACTTCCTCCATTCCCACAAATGCTCAAGAAGAAGGAAGAAGATGGGAAGTTCAAGCAATTCTTGTCGATGTTAAAACAACTATCCATTAACATCCCTCTCTTGTAAGCCTTGGAGAAAATGCTCGGATATATCAAATATATGAAGGATTTGGTCACAAAGAAATGCACTTTAAGCCAAGAGCTCCAAAATGTAGTGCAATCTTGATTAAATGCCTAGTGCAAAAGCATGAAGATCCCAGTGCATTTACCATCCCTATTGTTATTGGTGACGTTGAATTTGCAAAGGCATTATGTGACTTGGGAGCTAGCATCAATCTAATGCCTCTTGACATCTTCAAGAGACTTGGTCTTGGCACTCCTACCCCTACGAGAATGAGGTTGCTCATGGCCAATCGAACCATCAAAAATCCTGAAGGAATCCTATTGGATGTGCTTGTTAAAGTTGATAAATTCATTTTTTTCAATGGATTTCGTGATTCTTGACTGCGAAGTTGACTTTGAGGTACCCATTATTTTAGGAAAACCTTTTTCTGGCCACTAAGAGAGCACTAATGGATATAGATTTGGGTCAACTCCAGTTTAGGGTGAATGATGCTAAGGTGGTGTTCGATATTTGCCAATCCATGAAGCATCCAGATGAGTTCAAGAGATAGATATGTACCCTTAATGATTATTGATGAAGGAAGATGACAAAGTCGAGCCACGACATTAAATAAGGCATTTCTTGGGAGGCAACCCAAGCATTTTGCTAATTATTTTTGTGTTCGAAACTTAGAGTAGTAGTAGTAATTTATTTCAAGACAATGATGCAATTGTAATATTTTGAGAATTTTTGTTCTTTGAGACTTGGTGTGCAGGTAAGAATTAGAAGAACTGAAGATTTGGAAAATTAGACTTGGAGCAGCTCCTACGAACAGGTCTATGAGTCATAGTCTTCATTACAACTCGTAGTCATGCTTCGTAGTAGAAATCAGTAAGCATATAAAGTTGGCACATATACTACGAGCCAACCTTATGAGTCGTAGAATCCCCTACGAGTCGTAAGAGGGGTTCGTAATGCCCAGGTATGAACTCTAAATTTTTGCTAAGTGTTGGGTTAGGTACAAGACCGGGACTTACGAGCCGTAGGACAACCTACGACTCGTAGTCGAGGTCTCATAGCCCCGATTTGAGGCATTTTTAAAATTGACCGAGTTTGCTATAAAAGGGGTTAAAATAAATTTTGACACCAATTTCCCAAATCCTAACCCTAAAAGGCAACGAAAAACTCTCCCAACCCATGTAAATCAAATTTTGACCAAAAATCCTGGCTACTCACGTCATTTTCTGGTGAAAATCCTGGTGAGGGTACCAAATTCTAGGGTTTTGATGTGAAATTCATTCCTTGTTCCTTTGGTTCATCTCTTAACCCATTTGGTAAGCTCCTTGTTTTGAATTTCTTTGATTATTATTGATAAGTTGCTTCCTATGTGATTATAAGCTTGATTTAATAGGGAACAAACATGTTTACTTATGTATGTTTAAGCTAGACTTGTAATATAGAGTTGTTGACTCTGAAAATGGTTGAGCCTTGTTGAGAGTGTGAATGGATTGTTATGAATGTGGAATTGATTGATTTTTGGTTCGGGTGATATTGTTGTGGTTCATATGAGGTTGGAATGGTTGTCGGAGTTGAAGTTTAGTTAGTATGGTGTAGTTGCTTGTATTTAATCATGTAAATTGAAATTGAATCTTTTTTAATGATGATTACACCCTTTTGGAATGTTATATGATTGTCAAATGATGGTTTGTATTGTGTTATGTGTTTGGTAAGCTTGACAAAATTGCATAATTAAGTCCAACTCATAGGGTAAATGGTTGTTTTGAATTGCCATTGTTGATTGAAGTTAAATATGTGCCATTTGGTTTTGTTTTGCTCCTTGTTGCTTGAGTGTATTGAGGTTTGATAAAGATTTTATGCCTTAGGAGAGAAATGAGCAGGTATTGCAGGTGACTCTGTGCTCAGTTACGATGCACTCCTATGACTTGCTAGTCCCTATACGAGTCGTAGTAGTCCCTTGTAGCAAGCATCAGTCACCTATAATTCCTTCACATTCCTCTTACGAGACCCACATATGACTCGTAGTACCTGGTATGACTAGTAGTGAGGGTCTCGTGAGCTTGGCTAAGTTTTGAAAATATTTCTAGAACTAGGTACGAGACCAGGCCTACGGCTCGTAGGACATTCTACGAGTCATAACTGTGTCTCTTATCTAAGATTAGAAAGAATTTTTAAAGGCACAACTAGTTTTACTAGTCCAGTATATGACTCGTAGGTCACCCTACGAGCCATAACTACACTCGTACCTGTACATCTGCAGTGCATCAGTGTTTGTTTCTTTTTCTTGCTATTTGATTTGGTTATTTGTTGTGTTAAGTGAATGAATCATTTTGGTTCTCATATAGATTGTCGGTTATATGGCAGATACCATGCCACCCAAGGATAAGAGGGCCATACAAATATTCAGGAGAAGGCTAGTGGATGAGTCATCTGAGACGGAAAAGTTTGAGGGCTCAATTAAAGTCCACAGGGTCAGGATTGACCCTTTGGACAATGTTCCGCAAACTCGGGCCCATACAGCTCGGGAGCCAATGGAAGTCACCAGTGCCTCCCAGTCTGAAGAGGAGGTACAAGAAGTGGATAAAAATGACTCGGGGAGAAATTCGCCTCAGATGACTCCCACATCTTCCGACTCTGAGTCAGAGTCCGAGAGCAGTTCTCAACTTGAGAAGGCGGAGGCCCTGTCTCAACCCCCGATCGACCCTAGATAGTGAGTTGTGGGCAAGAGAGAGATCTACAACTAGGGGCTAGTAGATAAGGGGCATGGCAAGCTGATCCGACAATTTCACGAGGAGTCCAGGTTGAGCACGATGGGGTTAGATAGAGTACCTGAATTCGATGCAGGATTAGACGAGCACGGACTTCGTTGGACTATGCAACAGCTAAGCAAATATGCCCCTTTAGTGGTTCATGAGTTATATGTTGCATACCTTACTACACTCCGCCAGGGGCTGCGAAAGTACAAGAAGTCAATCAATTAGCCGAGGCTACGAATGGTGCCAGTCAGGGGAGGAAGGTAGATATCTTAGAGGAGACAATCCGTCGAGTACAGTTGGGCCCATCTATAGAGCACCCCAGTCGACTACTGAGTATGATGGTTGGATTGATAAGATGAGAAGAGCGGTTACTAGAAAGGATATTAGGGTCAGGATGAAGTTGTTACGGTGGATAGTGAGTCAGATTTGTGATCTGGGTGTGGATCCTACATGGATCACAAACCATGCGGACTCGATTGTGAAGTCACACATGTCATTCTGGGCCAAGTTTTAGTGGTACATTATCCGCTAGCGTATCAGGCCAACTTTCGCGGATAATGTGATCACCCTTAAGAGGGCTATATTATTGGCCAGCATCTTAGCTGGTTATTCTATTGATTAGGCCCGGATTATATCAGAGCAGATCCACGAGGCTGCAGCATGGATGAACACCTCACTATCATTTCCAGTTTTTATCCGTCAACTATGCAGTGCAGCACGTGTTCCCATCGACCCCCACCGGGACCCTTACGTGGAGGCTACACACACTATGGATCCCATCCTGATAAAGGCTGACGAGAACCTGGTAGCCTTGCCATGACAAGGTCCTCCTATCCCAAAGCCTTTCTTGGTAGATCCTCCAGCTCCAACTCTTACAAGCACCACTCCGGCTGCTGCAGATATTACACTGGCAGCTGACATCGAGTCTATACCCTCCACTAGCACTCCAACACCAGCAGCAGCTGCTTTACAGGTTGACTCGATTTTCTCTGTTGTTGCTTTTCAGGATTTATCACACAGAGTGACTGTAGTAGCAAAGCGCAGACTCCGCGAGTTGTTAGCTCAGGTTCCACCTTTGATTGATCGAACCATCAGAGATGCTGAGGAGCGGATGTAGGCATATACCTGAGATCTAGTTTATGACAGGATCCACTCAGTTGATGCACAGGTCGATGCGTTCAAGGCTAGAATCCAGAAGAAGCTCAAGGGTGCTAGGCCTGCCGACACTAGTGTAGTGACTAAGTAGTTGGCCAGGTTCAACGCCGACTTACTACAGCTGTTAATAGCCCTTGCTCCAATCTCGGAGGTGACCCCGGCCAGTAATGATACCTTTTCTTGGAACACTGACCGTCCGGACACCCACGGGAAGAGGCCCCTTGAGCATGATGATCCAGAGCCGACCCCGAAGAGGCTGAGACCCGATAATGATGAGCCCATACCTGAAGAGGTGCTGGAGGAGTCGCGATGGCTAGCGGCTGTTCAGATGGAGAGAAAGGAGCAAGCAGCCGAGGAGGAGATCCAGACACTGGACTTCGTGACCAGCTAAAAACCGGTGCATGAGCACTAAGATGTTTGATCTTTCTTGACCCTGGCTCTTACTTTGATATTTGGATACTTTGTTCCTATTTTCAGATAATTTTTAATTTGCTATTGGTTTTTAAATATTTTATTTTGTTGGATAATGTTTTTATGTTTAGTTTTGGACGTTGTTTTTAAGTTTAACTATTAGTTTTGAATGTATATATCCTCGTTATGTTCTCTTATTCTTGTTTTAGCTTGTGTTTCGACTTTGAAGACAAATTTTTCTATTGTTGGTGGAATGGTGGAAGTTATGGATTAAGGTGAAGTCTGAGTAGCTTCAGATCCATAACTTCCCCTATTTTTTATCCCAAGGTTTTCTTGTCATGATTCTTTTTCCTTGTAGACGTTTAAATTCTTGTTGAACTAGTATGTTTTAGGATGTGTAGATAGATTATGAATGCATAATAATGTTACTTATTGGCATATATATAGTTCTTTAATGTTCTTTAAGTTTTGATAAAAATTGGGTACCCTAAATGTTTTATTTTTTGGCTTATGGTTAGTGAGGTACTTGTACATTTTGAGTGTTTGGCAATGATTGTTTTGATATTATGAGGGTAAGCCGAGGCTTGAAGCATGATCTGTGAGTCTATACTTAATTGTGAGTGCAATGCCATATGTGTTGTGAGCTTATTTTGATGCATTTATGTATTATGCATAGACTTAGAACTTTCCCTCGTACTCTAAGCTTGGTGAAGTGACTTAGTTGATTTGGAAGTGATCTTAGGCCTTTGTTCTGATAGGCAGCCAACTTTTGCCTAAATTTCCTACCAAATGATCTAGTGAATCCCTTGTTCCGAATGTTTGAGCTTCTCATGTACTCATTCTTTTTTGACACCTTGCTGACTTAACCTTATTTGATGAAATACCCTGATATTGGCCCTGATCTATCCTTGAACAAGTGAACCTTGATTAAAGCTAAAAGCCTAAGTTGAGGGTGGCTGCATTGGTGGCCCTAGCTTGAGGTATGGATGTTGTGTACTTCACCTTAGGCTAAAAGCCTAAGTTGAGGGTGGCCCTTATTGTGGTAAAGTAACAACATGAGGTGGTTAGTTACAGTGAAAAGAAAGAAAATGATTAATCATGAGTCGGATCAAGAAAATGAACAGAAAGAGTGACTTGATCTGAAAAGATGTGCAAAAATGAGTTTGAAATTGAGGCACAGCTGAAAAAGTGAAACAAAAGCCTGAAAAAAGATTGAAATGGGGGAATAAGGGAGGAATTAGTGGAATTGGACGGGTTGTGAAGGTCAAAGTGCTGGTAAGCATGGTTCAAGGATAGCTTTTAGTCACTAATGCCTAAAATGCCATTCCAAAGCACCCTGAACCTATATTACAAGCTTGTAAGTCATGAAGTGATCCAAATCCACTTTGTCACCGAGAGAAAAGATGAGTACGGGGGAAAGCTTATGGAATTAGTCATTGTGCATGGACATCAATTATGAGAGTGAGAATGTTTCCTCAGTCCCTGATCCTGAATGCTTTTGAGTGAGTGTATGGAACCTCTTTCTAGTGAGGGAATTTGCACTACTTGATTAGCATATGCGTCTTAGCTTATCACAGTTGAATTGTCAGGTATCTCATTTTGTCCTTGTCTTGCTAAATAGCCTTGAAAACCTGTTTTGAAAAGGATAGAGGTTACCTAAACATAATAAGTGATCTATATTCATGTAGTATAGTTTGTATTTCTCTTTGTCCATGTAGATCGAGCCGTCGCTTGAGGACAAGCAACAATTCTAAGTTGAGGGTATTGATGTGCTGTCAAAATACATCACATTTGATGCCTAAAACAAGAGATTTTATGAGTTCTTGAAGCGACCTTTTATATTTTTTATGTGTTGATATTACAAAAATGTTAGGTTGGCATGATTTGGAAGAAAAGTTGTAGATTTTGTTGATGATAGGCCATATGAGTCATACTACGAGTCGTAGCCCAAGCTGTGAGTCGTATGACGTGTCGTAGCAGGAAACAGAGACCAAAAGTTCAGAAATCTTCCAAGTGAGGGTCACTCCTACAAGGCCACCCTACGAGTCATATATCATATGATGACTCATATAGGTCGGATCGTATCAATAATTAGAGAGCCAAAATATTGGATCAAGAAGATGAAGACCAAGGCTATGAGACCAGTATGACTACGAATCGTACCAGTCATACCAGCTAGGTCCAAAATGCCACGACCCTGATATGAGAACCTGGCTATGACTCATAGGCCGCCCTACAAGTCGTATCTGCGAGATGTCCCAGATGCCAGTTGTCGTTTCTGCATTATTTTTAGGGTTATAACTTGTAAACTATAAATAGTTTAAGTAGGGATTCATTTTAAGAGAGTTGACACTTGTGAATATTTTTAGTCTTGTACTTGAGCTCTAAAATATTATCTCAAGAATATTTTTAGGGTTCCAATCTTAGATTAGTATTTTCTCTTTGAAAACCCATTTTCGGGGAATTGCAAATCTTGTGCTACACACTTTGGAATTTATCAAGTTTGTAGGTTTGCAATTTGGGTGTCTTCACTTTCATTGGAGTTGGTAAAATTCTCAACTATATCTTTTACTTGCACTTTTGTGTGTTTTATCTTAGCCATGAGTAGCTAAGCACCCAAGACTTAGGGTTGTGGGAACCATGGGTAGTTAACATGAAATAACCTAGGTATTGTGTATTTCTATGATTGGGGTTTTGCATGTATTATCTATTTCCCTTCCTTATTAACATTGTTTGGTCGTGGCAAATACCAAATCCTGCCTACTATCAAGATCCCGACCAAGGTAGTGATTGAATAGGAAAAGGAAAGCAGATGACAGGTTCGGTTGATGTGTTCCCGTCTAATACCAAAACTTACCAAGGGGAGGTTGAATGGGACAATAGGTAATGGTTAGTTGGCACGCCATGGTAGCCGACCAAGAACCATGATGAAATTCGACTTTCACCTTCACAAGAGGGATGGAAGAACCTAAATTAGCATCCTGCATGTGATTCACCAATTGTAGCTATATTATCAAGGGAATTTGAGTCAACGAACCATGGGGAACATAATTCCCAAGTTGCTCCCAAATCTGAGTGTTTTCTCGCTTTTTAATTAGTGTTTATTTTATCTTTCCTTTTGAATTACAAAACCCCTTCCCCATAACTAGAGGTTATAGTTATAGATATTAGAAATGCTTAGTTGTTAATTCTCATAGTCAATCCCTGTATTCCCTATAGATTTGACCCTAACCTTGGTTAGGTTAATTACTAATGGCGACAGCTTTCTTATTGAAGTGTGACCATCATCAGTAGGTCCATTTCGGGCCCTAAGGTACAATTGGTCTCTAAGGAGTTCAATTTATCATCTTATGAGAAATGAAGGTGTTGAACATAAGTTGCTTTGTCTATAGATGTGTCACCCCACATCTTACAAAATACTAGTACTATGCAAATGAAACATGATATGGTTTGATCAAATTAGCGCCCATTTTTAAAAGTGCTTCAAACTCAAATTAGAGGGCGATTGTATGTCTAACACTGAAGAGGGTTGAGTGTAGATAAGTTTTAAGTCAAATTGAGGAGATCACGACCTTAAACGAGGTGAAGAAATGGGGTGCTTGTAGACTTAGGAAGCTATCAGGTGAGTCACCTACTTACTTAGCTTGAATTTTCTAGCTAAACGGAGACGAGCCTCGATGTTAAATTTGTCCAAGTCTGATAATGAATGAAGTCTGTGTTAAGGGTGTAATTTTAGCCCATGTTTTATTATCATAAATTGAAAATACTTACAGCCCAATATGAATAGTAAAAGGGCTCAAGTACATCACAACCCACTTGACTAATTGAGCCCAAACTAAGTGAAGAGCAATTAGGAAAATGAGCAGCCAAGGCCCATCAACTTTGAGACCCATTTAGGCCCAAGTGTGAGGACCAAGCTGCTGCCTCACCAGCTTATTA
>JAABOM020060318.1:0-46874 GCA_011800125.2 Solanum clarkiae
TCATAAAAGAATAACTCTTTAATTTTATAGATGAACATTTTACATATTACTAAGTTTTTGAAACTAGTTTTATGCATGTGATTCTCACGACTCTATTCGTGCCGTTATGGTCTCGTTCATTGGTTCTCGGGCCGATTGTTGTCGTCCATATGTATAACTATATGTATAGATGAATATATATATTCCGAAAGAGGTTGGGTACGGTGGGTCGGTTTGCTCATGGGCCGGCTTGCTTAGTTTGGAGATATAAGGAGTTGGGCTTGGAATAGCATCATGACATGTGGGTGCTGGGCCTCGTTTGCCCCGGCTCACTTGAGCGCTTGGCCTCGCTCGCCTCGGCTCAATAAACGGGCATGATGACGTTTATGCATTACGATACGTGAATGCTTGGTACCGTCGCCCTGGTTCACCTATCCTATGACGTAAGTGCTTGGCCTCGTTCGCCTCGGCTCACCTATGCATGGGTTCGTTGGGACTTGTGTTGGGGATTTCGGAGAATGGAAACTTCTGCTGTTCGGCTGTGGTATGGCGCGCGTTTGGAGGTCGCCATCATTCCCGTCCGATACGCACTATTTCGATGTTTTAACAAAGAATTATTTTGATGTTTGTTTACAGGTTTGACTTATGCATCTTATTTGTATTATTACTTTCACTTACATTTCATACTTTCCGCCTTACATACTTGGTACTTATATCATACTGACCCCCTTCCTTCGGGGGAGGGGGGGAGGGCTGCGTTCATGCCCGCAGGTACCGACGTACAGGGTAGAGAGCAATCTTCTTAGGATCTCCGCTTATCATTGAAGTGCTCCATTTGCCTTGGGAGCAGTTTGTTGGTATACGCATGTTCATTATTTTCTGTACTTGGTCTCTTTGTATATTCGAGGGTATGACGGGGCCCTGTCCCGTCTTATGACTCTGTTTGTATGTATAGAGGTTTGTGGATACATTTGGGTATGGGATATTTCGTGCGATATGATTATGTATGTATGATACTTTTGTTGGGTGGTTCTACCGCAGCGGTGACCTTGTCGTCCCGCTTATGTATATATATATATGGTTATGTATTGTATGCTGTGCTTCTGTCTGCAGGTGGCTAGTCAGTAAAACAGAGGAAACTCTGCCGAAATTTCTGTAGATTTTTTCTGGCTAGTAGGGGTTAGATATTAGAATCTGGAGTTGTCTGGGTGCCCAATCCGCACTAGTCACGACCCCTGGGTCGGGTCGTGACACATAGCTACTATAGACTCAGGATAAAATATACATATCTATGTACATAACTAAAATGGCAACCTACAAATACAATCCAAACTACATGTACAAGGACAGTGTCTGAATACAAAGATAATCGTCAAAACAGAAAGAGATTGTAAAATGTCCAGAGCTGCTGATGCTCACCAATGTCTTCTGAATCGCCTGCGAATCCCCTAACTTAGTGATTGTGGGTAATGCTCGGACCTGCACCATGAAAAGATGCAAAATTTTAGGGGTGAGTACCGGTAACAGGCACCCCGTAGGCATCATTAGCCGACCGAGTGGAATACTATGAGTATAGAAGGCTCAAATATAGAGAACTACAGTAATCTAGCAAATCTAAACTCTGATCACAGAGTAAGCATGTCTGGAGAATCAGTGAATCCCAATTGTACCAACTTGTACCAACTTAAGAGATGTACAATGATACTAACAGAAGAAACACAAGTAGGCCATAATCACAACTGTCACCGATCTGACGCATACTATTGTACGCCCGTGCAAGGCCCTAATAGCTATTCTTGTATGCTGACTGGGCCACCATAAGCCCAAGAGGTACACTCACGCACAATCTAGCTGATAGAATCACCACGAAACTCACGAAACCACCAACTCCCAATAACACATGATCCAGCGGTCAATTGTACGTGGGTGTAAGGCCCTAGTAACTAAGCTTGGATGCCCCCTGAGCCCCCATAAGCCTAGAGGGTATACCCACGCACAGTCAGGGTGTTATAGGCTTGTGGATCCATAGGTAATCAACCGTCCTTAGCCCATCCAGCAACCAGTATTACACATGGCCTCGAACCCCTAATAGTCACTTGAGGCTTCAAACCCCCTTCCCAACATGGCCTCGGGTCAAGGCAGTCGGCTAGGGCCAGATAGTCTGAAAATATATATATATAACGGTGGGACGTATCCCCCATGGGAGAAAAAATCCCCAGAACATAATCAATAGGGCCTCTAACCAAAGAATAATCAACTGGGCCTTGAATCCAAGAATAATCAATAGGGCCTCGAACCCAAGAATAGTCAACTGAGCCTCGAACCCAGGAGCAATCAATAGGGCCTTGACCCCAAGAATAATCAACTGGGCCTCGAACCCAGGAATAATCAATAGGGCCTCAAACCAAAGAATAGTAAATCAGGCCTCGAACCAAGGAATAGTCTCGGACCTCAGAATCGACATCCGCCACCTGGCACCTCGATCGTGGTCACCAGACTCGAATAATGGGGTGCAACTCCCGGGTCTCAGGCACTCGGACATGACCACCTGAGCTCGAATAGTGACAGGGAGCGTCATCTAGGCTCAAGGTATCAAAATAGTCACTCACTCAACCAATCTGTCTGGATCCGAAACTCCAAAGTCATATCGTACCCAGCATGAATGTAGGCGACAATACTCACAACATAAATATACCACTCAATATAGTCCACATATCCATATGTCACCATCCCTCAAATAACACTAGTTAATCCCAACCTCAAGTAAGGAGAATAAATGTACAAGGATCGACAGCTGTATACAGAAGTATATATCTTACAGGCTAGTATAGTGTCATGGCACCCAAAGCCACCTACACCACATTCCAATTAATCACAAGTACTTTGAGTACATATAGATAATCACCCAAGTATATGTATGGCTCTATGCAGAGTGTATCTAGCGCAGCATCGGTTGAAGCCTAGGCTAAGGCCCCTAGAGAATAACGAGTAAGAGAATAAACAATAGGGTACTAGACTCAGGGCATCAATAGGTATATCACAAGTATCCAGAACAACCAAGTAAAGTATAAGTCATATCTATACCAAACCAGTCCACAATACGACTATATCATATGTATTTGGAGCAAATCGGCCTATTAGAACCATATTTATACCCGAGTCAGCCCACAATATGACGTGTAATCAACAAACAACCTCACATGCAACATATCATAGTAGCATTAGGCTACATATCCCTACAGATAGAAGCTAAGCCAGAGTACATACATGTTACAAGACATTAGCCCCTATCCATCCTTTATCAGGCCTTATCGTAGTTCTATAGTGCCAGATCTCAACTACTATAGTGGTCACAGCTAATACAGTCTAGAACAACCATAAGTATCCCAAAATAACTATAGTTACCCCATATTCTAATTACGACGACTATCCCGGAAAACATATGTTAACAACTCATGACAACAATGTTAAAATGCATAGCATAAAATATAACTAACAATCAGTCTCATGACATATATACATATCTTACTCAGAACTTTCAACCACAACCAACTCCCAATATACATGCATTTCAGCTTAGTCTAGAGGTAAGGAAAACCTATCCTACCTGTAAGTAAATCCACGAGCTTCGAAGCAACCCATATGAGTTTTACCCTGTCTCACCACCTGCAAATGCTGCTCAACTTTAAAATATGAATCACAATATAAACACGACTATTTTGACTGTAATATCTTGAGAAATGGGAAAGAATAAATCAATTGCAACTAAAAAGGACAAAGTGGGTCCCACGCCCAAAATACCAAATCAAACCCGATAAAATGATCCTTACATTACCCCAAGTCTATGGCTAAAATTTGAGATCAACGGGGCTCAGAACAATTAGAAACAACCCAAAAACTACACGACATTTCTTATTGAAAATATTGTATACGTATAACAGCTTCTTTACCAATTTCCTTAGAAATATAGTCAACTTAGCAAAAGCTAAATACACCATTATGTAGTCCTCAAAAAGTGGTACAATTTAGACCAAAATTTTACTTAATTCAGATGAAAACGACTGAGATATCACAACTCGAAGTTTTTCGAAGACTTACAACATAAACAGCAGCTAAGTTTGCACCAAACGGAGCGCTATCAATTAATTTCAATAGTACCGTGATGTGCGCCTTGTAAAAACACACAAAATAGACCCAAATTTTGCCAAAATCTGACTTAAAATGGATAAGAAATTATATATCAAAGTTATTGAAACAACAATGCGATACAGCAGAAAAATGCCCAATGTTTACATCAAATGGCGTGCCAAAATCTATTTTCGAAGCTCCCACTGTGTTCCTCTCGAAAAAACACACAAGTTAGGCTTTTGAATTATCAAAATCGGTAAAAATTAAGGGAGATATTGTAGTTAGAAGTTTTGCTTCATTTTGTTCATGATTCTGGAACAAATTTTTGATAAATACTCACTTTACCGCCTTGCCATGTGGCGGCCTGTGGTTTGGCCATATCACTGCTGCCTTTCTTTTTCAACAACGGCTTAAATGTAATTTCGATGCTCTGGCCTCATCCAAAGTCACAAAAATACATTCCATATATGAAATCTGATCGGAAACAGAATCCGGACTCAATGGTGTAGTCGAAATTTCCATTGGAGGTCGGTTTATCCCAATATGGGTCCCATTTCTCAATATCAAAGTCTATCAAAGGGACCAAAATACACACAAAAGCTTTAAAAATCAACCGAAAGATCCTCCTAGACCAAACTCGATGTACGGATCCAATGGTGCATTCAGAATTTTCATACGAGGCACGCTTCCCAAAGACGTCGACTCAATTCAACTATTGACCTGCTCCGGCAGCTAAATTTGTAAAACTTAATATAATTACACCCAACATGCTCCTAGCCTAATTTGTCCATTGCAGAACTAATGGGATTATTAGAATTTCACTTTGATGACATTTACTAGGACTTTACTCAAAAGTTCATTTTACGGTCATAATCTCTCGTTTAACTCGAAGAGCTGTATAATTGTCAAACAATTCACCCAACGAATGAATACTCAGTGCCAATAAGTCATAAATAATCCACTCTCACTATGCAAATGCTCAAACTGATAAAATATTTATAGGATCACCGAAATGACCTGAAGGGTCATCACAACATCTCCCACTAATAGAACTTTCGTCCATGAAAGTGAGAATGAGGACATACCTGAAGACTCCCTTTCGAACCACATAGGGATCCTAACCCCGAAGGAACAATAGACAATGAATACAACAGTCCTAAGCAAGCTCAACATCAAATAATAGTTCTGGCTGCCCCATCTAATCAGAAATATATTAACCCTTCAGTGTGCAATTGAGAATCAATATGATAATCATTAGGGATCCTCAGAAGATCAACCCCTCAATCCATCAACTCAATCCGCTAACAAACAATAGGACATCACTAGGATAAATATATGTGCCTTTTGCATACTACTAGTACCCAACCAATCACAATTATCCTCGACTATAGCCATATTTTATATATCCGGACCTTTCCTTGTTTCCCGTTTCCTATGCGAGCAATCCTTACACTTAATCCCAGGTGGCTTCGTGACTCACCTATATTAACTCAGTTACATGCAATAGCTAATGTAATTATATTTCACCGAAAGGACCTATCCCCTTTCTCTTATTGTTCAGTCAGTCAATCACAGCAGCACTAGTAATCATAATTGTGATAAATAGTCAGTTCATCATCCCAATATAATATCTTATTGACGTAACAATCACTAGTAGCTTCAAAATGGTGATATATATCCACAACACAATAGATGATCTACATACGAATCACCAGTACCATTACAACCATTATATATAAAAAGAAACATCAAATACACAATATATTAGACATCGGCAGACTCCTTATATATTCCTCCGTACATAGGTATACGTCACATTTTCCATCATGGTTCCCCATCAAATATTATTATTTGGTTGCAAGCAAAGTACCACGAGTAATAAAGATAAGACAATACTAATCACATACTTGCTAGCCCAAAAATCGATTAATCAAAATTACAACTAATCAATATTATATAGCTCATAGCCAACCTCCCTAATCCACCCTGAATCATCTTAACTGCCTAAGATCCAGTTATTTCAACACCTACCCGCTCAATCACAATAATATAGTACTTAATAAATCAAGCCTCAGCAAGTAGGGGCCCTAAATAGGCCCACCATAACAATAAGCTCGGTACACACAAGTCATCAGATTCCATACACACAACGGAGGCATTAATCAGCCTAACAACATAACCAGAACCTAGCAATAGCCCTGTCGGGTCTAAATGCAATTTTTCTAAGATATACTCCACCCTAGTCTCAATTAACAATAGTAGACTCTTTGTAACAACATAGCATCCTAGTCTGGAGGCAATCCGGGCAAATTAGCAAAAGACATACTTGGAAACACACAGCTACTGGAAATGACTCTACCAGAGAAATCTCAATTACCACATCACCATCCTGAAGCATCACTACACCTGATCCCACACTAATAAAAGAGACCTTCCACTACCTCAATATCTGATCCAGGATTAAATAAGCTCGAACCCATACTCAAGTAGGCAATAAGTTAAGCAATGCAACTAACAATGTAAAACCGCAACTCAAGTACAAGGCAGTCCAACAAAATGATCAACATCCTCACTAGTAAGCACAGCCAGGCATCCGGACAACACAATCCCAGCCAGCTAACAATTACAACAAGTCATCAGAGCATAGTGACTGATAATCAGCTGATAATGCAATAATATCCCATTAAATAATAAACAACCCAACTAAGCCTTTGGGTGTAACATATGTCTCACAATCCAATCACTAAGGAATCAGGAGAACCGCATATCAATAGAATCATCACTATAGGATCATAATCATAGAGGCACAAGGTGTAGCCATGGGTAAAATAGACATCCATGCTCTCAAATACTATGCAACTCTCACATCTAACCACCCATGTTAATAGTCAAGAAAAAAAATCAAATGTACAAACCACAGGGTTCTGGCTTATAGTTAGTCCCCTAGTAGTTACAATCATAACTTAAGTGACAGTTACTCAGAATCCCACCAAGTATAACATACTCATCCGTATCGGGAAGCCCAATGGGTTAGACCAATGATTAAATAATCAAATACAAATATACAGAGAACATCAATGCTTAGTACTACCTTAGTCACATCCTCTCCTATTTATGTAATCTTTGCCTGAAGTATTCACAACCCATGCAATCTTCAAGCAACAAATAACATATGGTATCAGTGTTATAGAGTTCCAACCTCAATAACATGCCCCACAGTTCCATACACAGTGATCACCAGACTAGTAACTGATTACGAAACATATCTCTAGACTCTTGTAATCTCAATGCACATAGTCTTCCTATCCAGTTGCCAAAACTTGAGGTCATCCGGTCTCTACTCAATGGCCTCTAGGGGTTGCTCCCTATCTGGGACTGATGATGCAATGCTACCTCTCCCAGAGCCTTCCCTCTATGCAAAACGCGCGCGAAAAGGCGAACCAAATCACATTATAAGGCAATGAGCTATTGGCGATATCACACGACCAGAATCAATAACACAAGAAGTTTCCTGAAAATCCCGCAGCATCTTAGAGATAAGTCATGGACGTCTCTGCACCCATCCACAGGACTCTAGTAAACATAGCTCTGTACAGATGAGACCAGCAAATCTTAAGCTCTGATATCACCTTGTCACGACCCAGTCCCGATCATAATGGCGCCTGTTAGATCCCACCTACAGGAAAGCCAAATACCCAAGACATGGGGTACCTGTGATAGCTCTCTAGTCAAATCATAGCCAACACAACAATATAAGTAATCGAAACCTACCCAGAACTTGGAATTCAACTATATAGAGCTACTATAGACTTAGGATAAAATATACATATCTATGTATATAACCAGAATGACAACCTACAAATACAATCCAAACTAAATATACAAGGATAGTGTCTGAATACAAAGACAATTGTTAAAACAGAAGGAGATTGCAGAATGTCCACAACTGTTGATGCTTACAAATGTCTCTTAAATCGCCTGCAAATCCCCTAACTCAGCGATTGTGGCTAGTATCTGGACCTGCACCATGAAAAGATGCAAAATTATAAGGGTGAGTACCAGTAACAGGCATCCAGTAGGCATCATCGATCGACCGAGTGGAATACTATGAATATAGAAGGCTCAAATATAGAGCACTACAGTAATCTAGCTAATCTGAACTCCGATCACGGAGTAACCATGTCCGGAGAATCACTGAACCCCAACTGTACCAACTTAAGAGGTGTGAAATGATACTAATTGACGAAACACGAGTAAGCCCAAACCATAATTGTTGCCGATCTGAGACATAGTGTTGTACGCGGATGCAACGCTCTAATAGCTATGCCTATACGCTGATTGGGCCAGCATAAGCCCAAGATGTACACCCATGCACAATCTAGCTGATAGAATCATTGCGATATTCACAAAACCACTAGGGATCCCAACTCCCAATATCACATGATCCAGCGATCAACTGCCCGTAGGTGTAAGGCCCTAGTATTTAAGGCTGGACGCCCCCTGAGCCTCCATAATCCCAGAGGGTACACCCACGCACAATCAGGGTGTGTATAGGTATGAGGATCCACAAGTAATCAACCAAGTCCTCAACCCATCCAGTAACAAGTATCACATATAGCCTCGAACCCCTAATAGTTACCCAGGGCCCCGAACTCCCTTCCTGACCTGGCCTCCGGTCAGGACAGTCAACCAAGGCCAGATGGTATGACAACATATATATATAGTAGTGGGACGTATCCCCCACGAGAGAAAGAAATCCCCCTAACATAATCTCTACGGCCTCGAACCAAAGAATAATCAACTGGGCCTCAAATCCAGGAATAATTAATAGGGCCTCAAACCCAAGAATAGTCAAATAGGCCTTGAAATCAGAAATAATATATAGGGCCTCGAACCCAAGAATAGTCAACCGGGCCTCGGACCCAGGAACAGTCTCGGACCTCAGAATCAGCATCTGCCACCCGGCACCTCGGTTGTGGTCTCTAGACTCGAACCATGGAGCGTGACTTTCGAGTCTCGGACACTTGGACATGACCATCGGAGCTCGTATAGTGACGGAGAGCGTCATCTAGGCTTGAGGTATCAAAATAGTCACTCACTCAACCAATCTGTCTGGATCCGAAACTCTAAAGTCATATCGTGCCCAGAGTGAATGTAGGCAACGATAGTCATAACATAAATATACCACTCAATCTAGTCTACATATCTGTATGTCACCATCCCCGAGATAACACTAGATAACGCCAACCTCAAATAAGGAGAATAAATGTACAAAGACCGACAACTATATACAGAAGTACACATCTCACAGGCTAGTATAGGGTCATGCCACCCAAAGCCAACTACACCACGTTCCAATCATTCACAAGTACTTTGAGTACATATAGATAATCCCCCAAATATTTGCGGGGCTCTATGTAGAGTGTATTTAGGGCAGCATCTGCTAAAGCTTAAGCTAAGGCCCCGAGAGAACAACGAGCAAGAGAATAAGCAACAAGGTCCTAGACTCAAGGTATCAACAGGTATATTACAAGTATCCAGAACAACCAAGTCCACTAGAAGTCATATTTATACCAAACCAGTCACAATATGACTATATCATATGTATTTAGGGCAAATCGACCCACTGGAACCATATTTATACCCGAGTCAGGCCACAGTATGACATGTAATCAACAAACAACCTCACATCTAGCATATCATAGTAGCATTAGGCTACGTATCCTTATAGATAGAAGTTAAGCCAGAATACATACATGTTACAAGACATTAGCCCTTATCAAGCCTTTATCAGGCCTTATCGTAGTTCTATAGTGCCAGATCTCAACTACTATAATGGTCACAGCTAATACAGTCTAGAACAACCACAAGTATCCCAAAATAACTATAGTTACCCCATATGCTAAGTACAATGACTATCCCGGAAAACATGTGTTAACAACTCATGACAACAATGTTAAAATGCAGAGCAGAAAATATAACTAACAATCAGCCTCATGACATATATACATATCTTACTTAGGACTTTCAATCACAACCAACTCCCAATATACATGTATTTCAGCTCAGTCTAGAGGTAAGGAAAACCTAGCCTACCTGTAAGCGAATCTCTACGCGCTTCGGAGCAGTCCACATGAGTTTTACCCTGTCTCACCACCTCCAAATGATGCTCAATTATTAAAATATGAATCACAACATAAACATGGCTATTGTGACTGTAGTATCTCGAGAAACGGGAAAGAATAGATCAATTGTGACTAAAATGGACAAAGTTGGGCCCACGCCCAAAATACCAAATCAACCCCCATAAAATGATCCTTATGTTACCTCGAGTCTATAGCCAAAAACTGAGATCAAAATGGGGCTCAGAACAATCAGAAACAACCCAAAAACTACACGACATGTCTTATTGAAAATACTGTATACATACAATAGCTTCTCGGCCAATTTCCTTAGAAATACAGTCAGGTTAACAAAATCTTAATATACCATGATGTAGTTCTTGAAAAGTGGTACAATTTAGACCCAAATTTCACTTAATTCATATGAGAAATGACCGAGATATCACATCTCGAAGTTTTCCGAAGAATTACAACATAAACAACAGCTAAGTTTACACCAAATAGAGTGCTATCAATTAATTTAAATAGCACCACGATGTGCACCTCACAACAATACAAAAAATAGACCTAAATTTTACGAAAATGCAGCCTAAAATGGATAAGAAATTGCATATCAAAGTTATCAAAAAACAACAATGTGATACAACAGCAAAATGCCCAGTTTTTACCTCAAACGATGTGCCAAAATCCACTTTCGGAGCTCCCACGATGTTCCTCTCAAATAAATAAATAAGTTAGGCTTTTGAATCATCAAAATCAGATAAAAATTGAGAGAGATATCATAGTTAGAAGTTTTGCTTCATTTTGTTCGTGATTCTAGAACAAATTTTGGATAAATACTCACTTTGCCGCCTTTGCCACGTGGCAGCCTGTGGTTTGGCCACGTCACCAACCTCCTTTCTTTTTCAGCAATGACTGAAAAGTAATTTCGATGCTCCGGTCTCATCCAAAGTCACAAAAATACATTCCATGTATGAAATCTAATCGAAAACAGCATTCTAGACTCAGTAGTGTAGTCGAAATTTCTATTGGAGGTCATTTTATCCCAATATGAGTCCTATTTCTCAATATCAAAGTCTACCGAAGTGACCAAAATATGCCCGAAAGCCCCGAAAATCAAACGAAAGATTCTTCTATACCGAACTCAATGTTACGGATCTAATGGTGCATTTAGAATTTTCATACGAGGAACACTTCTCAAAGACGTCGACTAAAGTCAACTATTGAGTTGTTCCAGCAACTAAATTTGTAAAACTCAATATAATTACACCCAACATGCTCCTAGCCTAATTTGGCCATTTCTAAGTTGATGGAATCGTCAAAATTTCACTTCAAGGCCATTTACTAGGACTTTACTTAAAAATTCATTTTACAGTAATAATCTCTCGTTTAACTCGAAAAGTTGTATAATTATCAAACGATTCACCCAACGACTGAACACTCAGTGTGAATAAGACATAAATAATCCACGGTCACTAGAAAATGCTTAAACTGATAAAATATTTATAGATTTATTGAAATGACATGGAGGGTCATTACAAAAATAAAGTAAATTCATATTTATGGCAATTAATGGGAAAGGTTTCTACCTTTATGGATCTTACATATTTCCTCTAATCCTTTTCCATTTTAGAAAAAAAATTAAAGTTGCAAGCAACAAATGAATGATGATTAATTAGAACTTAAATTGAAAAACTAGTACCAAAAGGTATTATGGCATGCCTTGCTTCCAGTGGTGTTAATGAATAATGTTATCTCCATATTCCAATTGTTGCTAAAATAATCTATAGCTTCATGCAAACTTTCTGTAACAAAAATAAAACATGAAATAAATAGTATATGTTATTATTATGTAAGTTCAAATTATATAATATACAAAAGTACTTGTAAATTGAAATAGTAAAAATTTCTTTATTGAAATTTCATCCACGGAGAAAGATATCTATAACATGAAGGAAAAGAAAAACAGGAAGCAATTGGATGCTATTGGGTTTTTGGTAAATGAAAATTGAAAACATAACGTAAAAACACAAAATTGAAATTCACATATCTGCTTCATTTTAGTTGGTAATATTTATATTTTGTATTAGTAGAATGCCTAGTGTAAATAAGACTTAATGAGAATATGAAAAACGGGGAGCTGAAAAGGTGTCCTAACAGAATGCAATTATAGTATGACTTGTAAATTGGAATGCCATTTATAACGGAATAATAATTTTAAATTAATGAGAATATGAAAAAATGAAAAGATATTTTAAATTAAATGTAAGAAATAGATTTTTTATAAATGAGAATTTGGTTTATTATTATCGAGTTTCTTTAAAAAGAACTGTTTGTGACAACTCTTCAAATTCACATATTTAAAACAAATTCGTATCCACGTTTAGATCTTTTATCTTATATTATTTCAAAGGGAATAAATTTTAGTTAAGGGGTAAAATAATATTCTATCTTTTAAAGGATATTTTCTAATTCAATATTTTCTTAGAATCTTTTTACTTTTAAGAATAATATAATTACTATTTTATTGATAGTTAATTAGATAGTTAGTGACATTTTAATTGAGAGTAGGAGTAAAATGGTAATCCAACTTTCAAGAGGATATTTTCTAATTCAATTTTTTCTTAGATTCTTTTTACTTTTAATAATATATAATATAACTAATATTTTATTGATAATTAATTAGATAGTAGTGGTAAAATGGTAATCTAACTTTCAAGGTTGGAGCTTTCCATTTTTAATAATATATATGAGATATATGGAAATTTTTGTAGTTTCACTGAAAGAGACATTTATTTTGGGTAACATCTTAGTAGTTTCAAATCTGTTCTGATTTATGCGTTTGTGTAATTAAACAAAGATTGTCAGTGAAAAATAATAAGGGGCCGTTGTCACACCCCGGGAGGTTACTCTAGACATGACCGACACTCAGAGACTATTGCTAGTCCCCAAGAGAACCACTTGGTCTCATCGCAATCCTTATCTCAATATTCATAGCAATTCAGCGGAAGACTAAAGAAAATGAATGGGCAATCTAAGTCTCAAAAGCATATAGGTAAAACAGACTCGTCTGAATGAGACTAGCTCAACATAATCTCCAATCAACAACTCGACTCTAGTTTATGAAGCCTCTATAACTATCAATTGGTGCCAATGACATACCTATGGCTACCCTAACTCTAGAAATAATAAAGAGAAAAGGGTCAAAAATGCCCCCAAAGTTTGAAATATTGTTCGACTTAATTCCTACCATTAAAAAAAGTTTATTTACGCCCCTACTATTAGGAAACTCACTAAGATTGCCCTTAGTTTGACGGAATGCCCCAAATTCAACTCATTTTACCTGTTTTCGTAAATACCCAATCCCAAACCAACCCAAACCCGAACAAAACCCGATCCACCCTAAATTATATACCAAAATACATGTTTTCCAATTCATTTCACATGGTAGAACTAAGAACTAACCCTAACCCGTTTTCTCCTTCTTCCTTAGTGTTGTTTAAAGAAATTCGTTAGCAATTTGCTCGCCGACATTGCGAAGGTAAGTTAGAATTTCTTGTTTTATATAGTTTTCTATGCGTTTTCAGGAGTTATGGTTTTTGATTTTGGTTTTATTCGTACTGATTTATAGGTTTTGTTGTTCTTCTTTCTTTGCTTCTTTCCGATAGTTCCTCGTAATGTCACAAAATAGTTCTTCATTTCAAAGAAAATATGGTTGTGGTTTGATTGCCAAAAGTTTGATTTCGAGTACTACTTCTAATCCGGGAAGAAGATTTTTCAGATGTCCTCGTCCAGATGTAAGTTGATTTCTTTTAATTAATTTGTAACTAATTTTCAATTTTTTAATTGATAATGGTTGTTATGTGACTAAAATGATAGTTTTCTTCATGTGGATATTGGGAATAGGAAGATCAAGCTTTTCCAGAGTTAGTTTATGCACGTAATTTTGACTTAGTGTTTAAAGATGTCAGTGCTGAAATGAATAATTTGAAGGTTGCAATGGAAAAGATGAAGATTGAAAGTGAGAGTTTGAAGATCGAAGTAGCTCAGTTGACGAAAAAAATTGTTATGTTGGAGACAAATAATGATGTGAAAGTCGACAAAGTTAGAACATTTGAAGAGAATTATAGTAAGATATTTATGATTTTGTGGTTTTTTTTGCTAGATTTCTAGTTGCGTTGATGAAAAAGTAAAATTAGAATATAAAATTAGCAGATGATTTTAGTTGTTTAGTGACAGGAGGCTCTTGTTTAAGCGTTTTGTTGATGGATGTAGTCATTGGTGAATGTACTCATTTTTTGATTTGATATATAACGTAATATTCAACTGAATCCTAGCCTTTTAATATTTAGTTAGTTTTTTGATTTGATTTGATATATAATGTAATGTTTGAATCCTTCATTTTAATATGTAGTTAGTTTTTTTATTTGATATGATATATAACGTAATGTTTGAATCCTTGCCATTTTTAAATTTAGTTATGTTAAGTTGAATAATCTGATTTATGGTGATATATACCGTGGTTCTGTATATATAGAGTATCACATATGGAGTTGGTTAGGCAAATCCATCCATTTGGAACATTACTTACAACAAACATGCTAGTAGGATAAGAATCCATCCATTTCATGCAATAACCAGGAGAGTTTGGTCCCCACATTTGAAGGGGATATGCAAAACATTCATGCAAAACCTGTTCCGGGCAATTTAATCTAAGTGTTTGTTGTGCGTCTCTTTCTTTCATCAACTATGGAAGATATTGATAGAGATAGATCCTGTCTTATGGAAGGGAATGAAGGGAACACAATGAAGATAGACAATACATGGTCCCTAAAGTTTTTTGACATATGAACAAATTTAGTTCACAAAATAACTGAACACTTCATATATATATATATATATATATATATATATATATATATATATATATTGACAAAAATCATTCAAACATTAAAAAGTTTGTTCAGTAAGCAATTCCTTCGCACCTATTCCTAGTTCATAACTTACATCTATACAAAAGTTTAACATATGAACAAATGTCTTAACATATGAAGTTGTTCATGACATTATAATCCCCAAAAACATGTACCACAAAACACAATTTGTACATAACATTATAACCCTTCACTGTTGTGCCTTCCCATTACCCTTCCTTGCATTGAGTTTTTCCACCCTAAGCTCCTCTAACTTATTTCCTGTAATAGATGCATTGCCTTCCATGTAAGTCCTGTTGGTGCATACGAGTCAGTTGTTATAGGTAAATTATGTAGAAAGTTTCTTCGTCTACATCCAGTAGGTTGTCTTGGTAGCTCTGTTAGTTGGATTCTAGACTCTAACTCCAAAAATTGTCTTGGCTTCCAAGGTAAATCTTCCTCAACTTCACTTCCAAAAGAAGCCTCCAAGTCCAGACCAAAAGCAGGTTCAAAATCATCTTCATCAACTAGTGTCCTGTATGTCTCTTTTTCTTTCTTCTTTCCCTTGTCCATCTGATCAAATAACAACAACAATATATATCATAAGAAGCATAATTATTTTATAAGTGGCTATTGTAGTGTTCAGTCTTCTTACTCTAAATTATTGTAGTAATTTTCCAGTGGCAGATGCATTGCCCTTCCATGTAGTTGTAGATGTAGTGCCTTTCCATGAAGATGGATCAAACATGAAGATGTCCTCTACTGCAGTATCTTGACTAGGCTGGGGAGCAGATAAGGAAATGTCCCCTACTGCAGCATCTTGTGTAGGCTAGGGAGAAGACAATGAAATGTCCTCTATTGTAGCATCTACACTAGGTTGGGGAGCAAACAAGTAAGACATATCCTGAAAACCATCATCATCATCAATTAGTGTTTGATGATTTTGGACCATTTTCTTCTTTCCCTTGCTGGATTGCCTATTCAACCATTAAAGAAATTAAAAAAGGAAACAAATGTTCAGGTCAATCTTAAAAAAATAAATGTAATGTAATTTCTATGTCTTAACTTCTGTTTCTTGCCCTTAAACCGTCCAGTCTTGGAAGTCTCTTCACCTTCATCACTTTTATTGTTACACTGATAAAATAGTAGATATATAAGATAAACATGTATGTAAAATAAGAATATCCAACTTTGCTACTAAGTCTTACCTTTTGCTTCTTAGTCTTGGACTATCCACCCTTAGAAGTGTTTTCACCTTCATGACTGATTTTGTTACCTTATGACAGCCTCTAACATCATGTCCAAGAATCCCACAGTTTGAATAGGTCCCTTTTTTCCCTCTCCTTAGTGCAACCCTCTCAATTTGTCTCTTAAGTGCTTCATCGTTATCTCTCTTTCTAGTCGTTTTAGGTCTGCCAGCTAAAGTTACCAACTCTGGTGGTTCCATTGCTTGTTCTCGTTCAATTTTCTAGAATCTTTGACCAGATACAAGTTGAAGCTTAAAATGGTAAGTCAAGAGATATGCCTCCTTGGAGCACCATTAGTGGATCTCAGTAAATGGATCAATGTTCTTGTAAAGAAGCGCCTTGATGGAAAAAGGACATGGAATTCCTTTAAGGTCCCATACCCTACAGGTGGATTTCTTGTTTTTCAAACTGACAATGTGCCTATCAATTCCTTCACTTACCTCAAACCCATCATCTCCATTAAAGTTTAACTAACACACATTAGCAATCTTCAGATATTCATTGTACATTTTCATTGATTCTGGACTCCATTCAGTGCTCCAACCATTCACCTTTTCCTCATTTTCACAAAGTGATTCATCACCTTGAATCTAATATCTTCACGAATCCCATTTATTGGTTTTTGTCTTGCTTTCAGTACCAAGAGTTCAATGACTCAGCCAAATTATTTTCCACCTTGTTGTTCTTCCAAACAGTGTCTAGGAAAACTCTACACCAACAATGTATTGGATAATGCAACAAATCATCTTTTGTTTGTGGAGATAGTGTACCTAATGTTTTAAAATGATCATCCAACTCCTCTTTGAAGGTGCTGCACGCAACCACCATATCACCTTAGACAGTAGTAGGGATTTATTTCCCTTTTTTCTCCAATTGGCCTCTATGTGTCTAACACAATATCTATGCATAGCATTAGGTAAAACATCTCTAACAACTTTAATTAATCCCTACAAAGCAATCACAAAAGAAGCAACAGTAATAGGGACACTAACTTCAAATACTAGCTGATACTAACAGAGACTAACAAGTTCCTATTACTCACTGTGACTACCAGCGAAAAACAAATTAAAGAAAGTAAGTAATACTAGCAGGGACACTAACAACTTCAAATACTAGTTTATACTAATAGGAACTAAAAAATTCAATTACTAACTTTGACTAGAAGTGAAAAACAAGTTAAAGAAAATAAGTAATATTAACGGGGACTATTAGGGACAGTAACAACTTCAAATACTAGTTGATACTAACAGGGACTAACAATGACTAACAGGAACTAAAAACTTCAATTACTAACAGTGACTAACAGTGAAAAACAAGTTAAAGAAAGTAAGTAACACTAACAAGTACTAACAGGTAATACTAACTAATTTAAATTGTGACAAACAACTTCAAAGTAATAAACAAAGCAACTAATACTAACTATGGCTAACAATGACAAACAACTTCAAATTAATAAAGAAAGTAACTGATACTAACTAATACAAACAGTGAGACACAACTTCAAACTAACAAAGATTCAGCTAGAAATTTCAACCTAATTCACAAAGTAACTGATACTAACTAATTTAAACAATGAGAAACAACTTCAAAGTAATAAACAACGTAACTAATACTAACTGTGACTAACAGTGACAAACAACTTCAAACTAATAAAGAAATAAGGAACTTAGAGGTACCTTTTGCATATCAAATATCAATGTGATTCCTTTTCCATTATTGTAGTTCAGAGACTTCTTCAGCAATTCCAAGAACCAAAGCCAAGTTACTTTGCATTCTCTGTCCACAATAACCCATGCAATAGGGTAGAAGTGGTTCATTGAGTCTTTATCAATAGCACAAAAGAGCTGACCTTTGGCTTCACCTTTTAGAAAGGTACCATCCAATCTAATGAAAGGTCTCAATGCAGTCCTAAAACCATTCTTCATTGCATCAAAATAGATATACATTCTCAAGAATTTTATTTTCCTAGATTCATCCCTTGAAACCTTAACCACAACATCACTACCAGGATTACTCTCCTTCAAATCATTTCCATAGCCAACCAATTTTATGTAATCATCACAGAAACTACCCTCCATCTTTTCCAATATCATTCTCTTAGCTCTCTTACACTTCTCAAAATGAGCATTAATGTTAAATGCACTTTTGAGATCAACTCTCATTTCCTTGATTCTGTATTTAGGATTAGCTTGCAACTTTTCTTTGAAGTAGTAAGCAATTATAGTTGCACTAACTTTGTAATTCCCATAAGAATCATCATATTTATGCACACCTTTCAAAGTTTTCACTCTAATACTAGGAGAATGCCTCTCACAAGATATTAAGCATACAAAATTGCATTCTTCTTTGCAAACAACTCTAAATCTTTTAGAGTCACTCTTTTTAATGATTAGATTATAGTCATTTGCCAATGCATGCAAACTAATGTATCTCCTAGCTTCATCTATATCCTTAAATGTCATTGACCTATGTAAATCCTTATAATCAGATAATTGATCATTGATTACCCTCGTTCTTTCTATTGCTAGAAGCTCCATTTCCTCAGAATCATAATCAGATCCAATAGTAGTAGTATCACAGTTATCATCAGCACCATCAGAGGTAAACTCAGAACCTGATTCATCAATTTCTAACTCAACATCAACCTCAGACTGTCTCAACTCAGTTATATTTCAAGATCAACAACCAATTCACTATCCTCTACAAAAAATAGGTTTATCATATCAAACTTATCATTAACAAAGGACAATAATGTCCTAATACCCTCATCACCTTTAAATTCGTAGAATTTTCCAGAAGGGACAAGTACAATTAATTGTTGAACACCAACATATCCTTATTTATGAATGAATTCATTCGTAATATCTATAAAAGACAAAAGATTAGAATCATAACCTTTCCATTCATGAACAAGCTTTCTATCATAGTCCAACTTAGGCTCTCTAATCCATTATCCACCATGATGAAATTCCAAATCAATCAAAACCATTTTAGAGAACCTGAAATGGATTGCAAAATATATACTAATATATTAGAAGAAGGGAAAAAAGAATGAATAGACAAAACCATAAGGAAAGATAAAGTAACAGCCACACTAACACAAAAGTAAATTATGTTTTAAAGTTGGGACCACATTCATGAATAAAAGTTTGGGACCCTATTTCAATTTGTTACAAAAACATAAAAAAAGCACCAAGCACCAATTCCCAAGTAACCTCTTACAAAAACCAAAAACCCTAAACCATCTATTACAAAACCCTTCAAATCGTAACATGCAAATCTGACACTAACCAAAAATTAGTATAAACATTAACCAATAAATCCTAAAAGAAACAAATAAATGATACAAATTACAACATGCAAATGAATGAGTAGGTTGTACATAATCAGAGGAAAGCCAGAAACCTTAACCCAAAAACACTAACTAGAAACCCTAACTAGAAAACCCTAATTTGAAAACCCTAACTCAAAAAACCTAACCCTAACCCATAATTCAAAGAAAACACAAGCAAACTCTAAGTCGAATAACCAAATCAAAGGAAACCCAGAAACCCAAACAAATTGAAATTTCACAAACAAAACCCCGAAACACAAATCAAAACATCAAAATTTAAACAAAACCTCATAAATAAACCTATAATCCCATAAACATAACCCATGAAATCATAAATGAAACCCCTAAACCCATAAATAGAACTCATAAATCAAGTAAACTAACTTAAATGTTCATACCTTAATGGCGTTTATGAGATGATACGTCAAAATCAAATGCCGAAAAACTCAGAAGCTTGAGAATATCTTTAGACGATGCTTCAATATCTTCAGACGACACTAAGGAAGAGGGAGGAAATGGGTTAGGGTCCTTTTTTAGTTCTACCGTGTGAAAAGAATTGGGAAAGATATATTATGGTATATAATTTAGGACAGGTTGGGTTTGGATTGGGTTGGTATTGAGTATTTACGAAAACGGGTAAAATAAGTTGAATTTGGGGCATTCCGTCAAACTAAGGAAATCTTGGCGATTTTGCTAACGGTAGTGGCGTAAATAAACTTTTTTTAATGGTAGGAATTAAGTCAAACAATATTTCAAACTTGGGGGGTATTTTTGACCCTTTAGCTAGTCTAATGGCTTACTCTAATATTTAGATGAAAGTAAAAATAGGATCCTCCGAAGTAAGGGAGGCTCACCAACTCAGCATGCTGCGGTAGATCCTCAATGATGCACTTGTTGACGATTGCTAGTATCTGTCTCTATATCATGAAATAATGCAATCTAAAGGGATATCAGTATGTGGAATGTATGAGTATGTAAAATGGTTGAATAAAATAGATGTAGGCAGAATAATATAGAATAACATCAATGTGACACCAGGCGAAATTACCAAAATACCTCTAGAAATTAACCATGTGCGTAACGCGATGTCCCATGATCCATTGCAAATTCAAGATCGGATTTGCGATCAACGCGACAAATTGAGCGGAAGAATGGTCTCGACTTGATTTTAGATCAACCGAGTCAAAATAAAATTTTCACTAATTAATTTCTGGGCAGTGAGGATCTGCGCCCAAGAGGCGACGTGCTAGGGATGCAGAGCCACACTTAGGTTTTTTTTTCTTTCTCTCAACAAAAGTTGTAATCTCAAAAAATTAGCGAAATAACACATCTCCGCGCCTCTGGCGGAACGCGGACATGTGTAAAAAGGGGGAAAAATTTCTCTTTTAATTTGGAAGGGCAACTTGATCTTTTTATAATCGATTTTAATTCTCAAAACGTATTAATTATTGAGTTTACGCCCAAATAAACCCGAAAATGAAGTTTTCAGCTCTTTAACATTAGAATTTCCGAAGAACTCAACTGTATACCCTAAAGCAAGCTAGGGCTTTCAATATGAGATCAAGATTTCCACCAGTACTTGTTAATTTTGCCAAAATATTTGTTCATGTACTCTTCTTGATACAGAATCCTGTCTTTTACTGATCTTAGCATGAAGTTAATTTATTGAAAGAAGATTTGCATTTATTATTGTATTCATGAGAATCTTACATATATTTCATGAAAATCTTGACTATTCATAGTTTTGATGTCAAGTTTGTGAAGTACTTAAATTTCTATATTTACAAGATACCTGAGAATAAAGTTAAGACTTTGAGACATTTTATGTTGATGCAAATCCAATCAAAGAGAATGAGATGAGTTGAGAAAAGTTAAGAAAGCTAAAATTGGGATAAGTCCCAAAAGATTAAAAAAATATATTGTGAATTCTTACTCTTTAAGTTATGAGCACTGTAAAAGCTATTTTCGGAGTAGTATTGAGTACTGATGGGAGTGAGAGTGATACTAAAAACTTGAACACATAAACTGCATAGCCAGCGTAGGATAGGATTGTACCAAGGTACAACTCCTCACTTGCCACTAAGATGGCCTAGTTTTGGGATGGATCCACTCCCCTAGTTTTCGTCCCCTACCCCGGCAAAGTAGGGATGGCTCTGGCAGTATGCGCAAGATGCTGTATCACCATGAAGCTCATAGTAGTGGTTGGTTGTTAGAGAAACTCCCCAAGTTAATGCAAGTTAAGTTTTACATAAAAATTTTCAACACGTTTATTTTTCATCATTCATGGAATTTATTACTTATGTTATTTATTCTGAGATGCAATTTACTTACTTTGAAAATATTGCATTACCCTGAGTTTATGATTTGGCCATTTTACATACCGTACATTCCATGCACTGACGTCCTTAGGACCTGCATCATTTTATGATGCCGAAGCAGGGGATAGAGTTCCTCAGTAGTCACTTCGTTGAGGACCAGACCCCACACTTAGTTATCGATGAGGCCTCTTCTCAGCCAGAGGCTTAAAGTTATTATTTATATTTTCTTTTCTAGCATTTTGTTTTCAGTTGTGGCTACCGTGGGCCTGTCCTAGTAGTAGTTTCAGGCTATTCTAGTAGTGGTTCCATAGACTATGTGTCAAATACTTTAGTTCTTGTTAAATTGACTTATTGTTGAGATGTTTCTCATTTCAGTTTGTTCAGATAGTTTAAGAATCTTAGTATGTTATTTTTAAAGCCTTTCCATGATTGTTTAAGTCTTCCATTGAGGAAGTAGCAAGGCCAAGTGATTTGCTTGGGACCAGAAATGGTTCTGGGTGTCGACCACGTCTAGAGTGTGAACTTAGGGCATGACAAACTTGATATCAGAGAACAAGGTTCAAGAAACCTAGGGAGTCTATGGAACCGTGCTTAGTGGAGTCTGTATTATGGGTGTGAAGCGCGCCACATCCATAATAGGGAAGCTACAGGGCTTTAGGAAGAGTCACTATCATTTGCTATTTCCCCTCGTGCTTCAAGAGTTTACCTCTACTAGTCCCCTTCTAACTCATGCGTTCGTATCTTATTTTTCAGATCATTCCTCCACACAGAGGAGACAAACCAGTAAGGGGCAAAGGTCTCCCAGCCAGGAGAAATGCAATGGCCTAATTCCTGAGGGACCTAGAGGTCCAAGTGTGCTGGTTGAGCAGCCCCAACATGTAGACATATCCAATGCTAAGCTCTACCAGGCTATCCAAACTTTGGCACAGACAGTCACTACTTAGAGAGGTCGCTAGAGAGATAGTAGGAATGACAGATCAGATACCACCAGGGTTCGTGAGTTCCTGAGGATGAACCCACTTGAATTCACGGGGTGTAATGTGAAGGAGGATCTTGAGAACTTTATTGAGGAGCTCCAGAAAGTGTTTTAGGTCATGCACATATGTGATGCTAAGAAGGTTGAGTTGGCTTCCTACCATCTCAAAGGAGCAGGTAGACACTGGATTGATCAGTGGAGAGGAGGCAGGGTGAAATTGGAGCCAACTTTGAGTTGGACAGTGTTTAAGGAGGCCTTTCTTGGATAGTACATTCCTAGAGAGATGAGGAATGCTAAGGTAAGGGAATTTTTGAATTTGAAACAGGAGAATATGAGTATGTGGGAGTACAACCTCAAGTTTACTCAGCTATCCCATTATGCTCCAACTATGGTGGCAGACATACATACTAGGATGGACCTTTTCGTGTCAGGAATTTCTCGGATGAATAAGAGAGAGGGAAGGATGCTATATTGATTAGGGATATAGACATAGCCCATTTGATGACTTATGTGTAGTAGGTAGAAGAGGAGAAAATGCAAGATAAAGAAGAGTTTAGGAGCAAGAGGGCCAAGACATTAGGATGGAAGACGGGTAAGAGATGGGTTAGAGGTGGAAATTACTCATCCTTTTATCCTAAGATATCTAGAACAGCACCTTCATTTACTAGTGCACCTCTACTGAGGGTCAGGAATGAGCATGGATCACAGAATCGCAGGTTCCCGAGCATCCAGTTATAGGGTAGCATCACTTAAGGAATGAACCATTATCCGGTTTGTGGTAAGTGTAGAAGATCTCATCCAAGAGAGTGCCTTATAGGCACAAATGGTTGTTTCAAATGTGGTCAGGTAGGACACTTCATGAAGGATTATCCTACAGGGAGGAAGATCATAAGATATAACAGATCACAATCCATTTCTTCAGCACCGCAAGGTAAGCCGATTCAAATGGGCACAACATCAGGAGCCAGCAGGAGCACAAACCGCTTATATGCCATAACCAATAGATAGGAGCAAGAGATCTCACCAGATGTGGTTATCGCTATACTCAAAATCTTTACTCATGATGTCTATGCATTGTTAGACCTAGGTGCCACATTGTCATTTGTGAATCCTTATGTAGCTACGAAGTTTGGGGTCAGTCTAGAATGTCTTCTTGAGCCTTTTAGTGTTTCTACTCCTACTGAGAGTTCATCTTAGCCCAAAAAATTTATAGGAGCTTCCCAGTATTAGTTTATCATAAGAAAATTGTAGCTGATTTGGTTGAGCTAGACATGGTAGATTTTGATATCATCTCAGGCATAGATTGGCTTCATGCCGGTTATGCTTCCATATATTGCAGAACCAGGGTAGTCCTATTTTAGTTTCCTAACAAACCATTCCTAGAGTGGAGGGATAACTCAGTTTTTCCTAAGGGTCAGTTTGTTTCATATCTCGAAGCCAGAGTTTAGGATTCTCGTGCCAAGGCATCATCTCTCCGATCTGTCCCAGTTGTGAATGAGTTCCCAGAAGTCTTTCTTTAAGATCTTCTTGGAGTCCCTCTGGATAGAGAGATAGACTTTGGGATAGATACTCTCCTAGATACTCAGCCCATATTCATTCCTCCATACTGTATGGCTCCTTCGGAGCTAAAAGAGTTAAAGTTGTAGCTAAAAGATCTTCTAGATAAGGGTTTCATTAGACCAAGCATCTCACCTTAGATACTCTAGTTCTCTTCGTGCATAAAAAGGATGGTTCTCTTAGAATGTACATAGATTACCATCAATTGAATAAGGTCACTATCAAGAATAAGTATCCCTTTCCCAAAATTGATGACCTATTCGACCAACTCAAGGGTTCCACTTGTTTCTCCAAAATAGACCTAGATCTGGGTATCAACAGCTTAAAGTTAGAGAAAGAGACATTCCTATGGCAGCTTTCAGAACCCGCTATGGTCATTATCAGTTCTTGGTCATGTTTTTTGGACTAACAAATGCACCAGCAACATTCATGGATCTTATGAACAGGGTTTTGAGGCCGTACCTAGATATGCTCGACATTGTGTTTATAGATGATATTTTGATATATTCTCGTAACAAGGAGGAGCATGCTGACAATCTCAAAACTATCCTTCAGACCCTTAAGGATCAACAACTATATGCAAAATATTCCAAATGTGAGTTTTGGTTTGCATCTGTGGCATTTTTGGGGCATATTGTCTCTGGTGAAGTATTCAAGCTGATTCCCAAAAGATTGAGGTAGTAAAGAATTGTCCAAGACCCATACCTCCAATAGAGATAAGCAGTTTCTTGGGCTTGGCGGGTTACTACAGATGGTTCATAGAGGGATTTTCCTCTATCTCAACTCCTTTGACTAAAATTACTCAGAAGAAGGCTAAGTTTGACTGGTTAGAAGCTAGTGAGAAGATTTTTAAAGAGTTGAAAACCAGGCTGACCAAAGCCTCGGTCTTATTCCTACTCGAAGGAGTTGATGACTTTGTGGTACATTGGATGCTTCCAAAGTTGGGTTGGGATACATATTGATGCAGAGAGGCAAGGTGATAGCATAGCCTCCAAACAACTTAAGACTCATGAGAAGAACTACCCAACTTTTGATCTTAAGCTTACTGCTATAGTGTTTGCTCAAAAAATCTAGAGACACTATCTTTATAGAGGGCACGTAGATGTATTTACGGACCATAAGAGCTTGTAGTATGTATTCAGCCTGAAGGAGTAGAATCTGAGGCAGAGGACATGGTTGGATCTCTTGAAAGACTATGACACAAGCATCCTCTATCACCCAGGTAAATCTAATGTAGTTGTTGATACTCTAAGCAGGTTGACCATGGGGAGAACTACTCATATTGAGGACGAAAAGAAAGAATTGGCTAAAGCGGTGCACAGACTAGCTTGTTTGGGGGGGGGGGGCAAATTGAATATTTTGACGAAGGTGGTGCTATTATTAGAAATGGGAAAGAATCATCGTTGGTGGTGAAGGTGAAAGAAAAGAAAGACAGGGATCCTATCCTCCTTCAGTTGAAGGAAGATGTTTAGAAACAGAAAGTATTAGTGTTTGCAAAAGGGTGAGATAGAGTCCTGAGATACCAGGGAAGGTTGTGTGTGCCAAGTGTTGATGGACTTAGATATAACATCTTAGCTGATGCTCATAATGATAGATACTCCATTCACTCTGGTGCAACAAAGATGTATCTAGACTTACGAAAAGTCTATTGGTGGGGTGACATGAAGAGGGACATTACAGAGTTTGTGTCTAGATGCTCGAATTACCAGCAGGTTAAGGTATAGCACCAAAGGCCTTGTGGTGTTGTCCAGATCATTGAAATTCCAGAATGAAAGTAGGAGATGATTAACATGGATTTTGTAACAGACTTTTCTCGATCCCTTAGATAGAATGATTCAATATAGGTCATAGTAGACAGAATGACCACGTCCACTCATTTTCTACCTGTCAAGATGATTGATACAACTGAAGACTATGCCAGACTTTATCTCAAAGAGATTTTTAGGCTACACAGGGTCCCTATATCTATTATTTCATATAGGGGAGCCCAGTTCACATCACAGTTTTCAAAGTCCTTTCAGAAAGGGCTTAGTACAAAGGTGAATTTTAGTACAGCTTTCCATCCACAAATAGACGGGAAAGCAGAGTGAACCATATAGACCCTGGAGGATATGTTGAGGGCATGCATGATAGACTTTAAATGTAATTGGGATGATCACTTACTCTTGGTTGAGTTTTCCTAAAATAACAGTTTCCAGGCTAGCATACAAATGGCACCGTATGAGGCTCTTTATGGGAGAACGTGTAGGTCACCCATTGGGTGGTGTGAAGTTGGTGAGGCTGGATTTATAGGACCTGATCTAGTCCACCATGCTATGTAGAAAGTAAAGGTTATCCAAGAAAGGCTAAAGACAACCCAAAGTAGGCAAAAGTCTTACCTAAAAGGGGTTATTGAGGTAGGTGATTGGGTGTACCTAAAGGTGTCACCAATGAAAGGGGTTATGAGATTCGGGAAAATAGGAAGCCTAGTACATGATATATTGGTCCTTACCATATTTTGAAAAGACCTTGTAGTGTTGCTTATGAGTTGGAGTAAGCAGCAGAGTTGAGTGCTATGCATCCGGTATTTCATATTTCCATACTTAAGAAATCCTTGGGAGTTCCCTCTTTAGTTGTCCCCGTTGAAAGTGTTGGGATTAAAGATAAATTATATTATGAAGAAGTCCCAGTGCAAATACTATACGAACAAGTTCGCAAATTGAGGACCAAGGAAATTGCTTTAGTAAAAGTATTATGGAGAAACCAATTCGTGGAAGAAACCACATTGGAAGTAGAGGATGATATAAAGGCCAAATACCCACACCTATTCATTGACCTAAATGAGGATCTTGAATGTTTTTATAATTAATCTCAAAGGCTTATGTTTGTTTAAGTGCAGTAATCTTGTTGTCTTGAACTAAATTTTTCATATCGTTATCATTCGAGGGTGAATGATCCCAAGAGGGAGATATTGTGACACTCGAAAAAATTACAAAATATCCCTAAAAAGGGACCATGCGCATAATGCATCTTCCCATGCTCTGTTCACAAATCTGAGATCAGATTTGTGATCTGCGCGAAAAATTAAATGGGAAGATGGTTTCGACTCGATTTTAGAGTAACTGAGTCAAGATAAAATTTTTGCTAATTAATTTCCGGGCAGTGAGGGTCTGTGCCCAAGGCACGATGCGCCAGGGATGCAGAGCCACACTTTGGTTTTTTTTTGTTTTTTCGACGAAAGTTGCAATCTTGGAATATTAGCAAAATAACACATGTCCAAGCCTCTGGCGACACGCAAACATGTGTAAAAAAGGGGGGAAGTTCTCTTTTAATTTGGAAGGGCATCTTGGTCTTTTTGCAATCGATTTTGTGTCTCAAAACGTATTATTTAGTCATTTTATGCCCAAATAAACCCTCAGAATGAATTTTTCATCTCTTTAACGTTAGAATTTCCCAAGAACTCAATCACATACCCTAAGGCAAGGCTAGGGCTTTCAAGAAATCTTCCTCAAAATCTTCCAAGACATTAAATTCTCAGGTATGTAAGGCCCTCCCAAAGTCATCCTATTACTAATTTAGTATCTATAATCTCCAAGTTCTACTCAAGATCATGTTTACAATATGATATCAAGATTTCCTGCAGTACTAGTTAATTTTGTCAAAATATTTCTTCATGTACTCTTCTTGATACAGAATCCTGTCTTTTACTGATCTTAGCATGAAGTTAAGTTATTGAAACAAGATTTGCATTTATTGTTGTATTCAAGAGAATCTTACATATATTTCATGAAAAGCTTGTATTTTCATAGTTTTGTTGTCAAGTTTATGAAGTACTTAAGTTTCTATATTTACAAGATAGCTGAAAATAAAGTAAGACTTTGAGACATTTTCTGTTGATACAAATTCAATCAAAGAGAATGAGATGAGTTGAGAAAATTTAAGAAAGCTAAAATTGGCTAAATCCCAAAAGATTAAAGAATCATATTGTGAATTCTTACTCTTTAAGTTATGAGAACTATAAAAGCTATTTTTGGAGTAGTATTGAGCACCGATATGAGTAAGCGAGAGTGATACTAAAAACATGAACTCATAAAATAAGTAAGCGTAGAATAGGATTGTACCAAGGTACAACTCCTCACTTACCACTGAGATGACCTAGTGTTGGGATGGATCCACTTCCCTAGTTTCCGTCCCTACCCCGACAAAGTACAAGATGACTCTGGCAGCGTGGGCAAGACATTGTATCACCACGAAGCTCATTGTGGTAGTTGTCAATTAGAGAAACTACCCAATTTAAAGCAAGTTAAGTTTTACATACAGATTTTCAATACATTTATTTTTCAATATTCATGGTATTTATTACTTATGTTATTTATTCTGAGATATGATTTACTTACTTTTGAAATATTGCGTTACCCTGAGTATACATTTTGGCCATTTTACATACCGTACATTCCACGTACTGACATCCTTAGGACCTGGATTATTTTATGATGCAAACACAGGTGATAGAGTCCCTCAGCACCCATTTCATTAAGGATTAGACCCCCACTTAGTTATCAGTGAGGCCTTTTCTCAGCCAAAGGCTTAGAGTTATTATTTATGTTTTGTTTTCTAGCATTTTGTTTTGAGTTGTGGCTACCGTGGGCCTGTCCCAATAGTAGTTTCAGGCTATTCTAGTAGAGGTTCCATAGTCTATGTGTCAAGTACTTCAGTTCTTGTTTAATTGACTTATTGTTGAGATTTTTCTCATTTTGTTTATTCAGACATTTTGAGAATCATAGCATGTTGTTTTTGAAGCCTTTATATGGTTATTTAGGTGTTTCGTTGAGTAAGTAGCCAGGCCAAGTGGTCCGTTTAGGACCAGAAAAGGTTCTGGGTGCTGGCCACGTCTAGGGTATGATCTTAGGGCATGACAAACTTGGTATCCGAGCACAGAGTCAAGAGTCTTAGGGCGTCTATGGAACCATGTCTAGTAGAGTCCGTATTATGGATGTGAAGCATGCTGCATCCATAATAGGGAAGCTACAGGACATTAGGAAGAGTCACTATCATTTGTTGTTTCCCTTCTTACTTCAAGAGTTTACCTTTATCAGTACTCTTCTAACTTGTGCGTTCGCACCTTGTTTTTCAGATCATGTCTTCACGTAGAGCCAGTGGACCAGTAAGGGGTAGAGGGCATATAGCTAGGAGAAAAGCAAACCATCCTGTCCCAATTCCTGAGGCACCTAGAGGTCCAGCTGTGCCGGTTGTGCAGCCTCAGAAAGCAGAGATATCCAATGCTGAGCTCTGCCAGGCCATCCAGACTTTGGCACAGGCGGTCATTACTCAGCGAGCTCACCAAGGAGATGGTAGGAATGAACAGATCGGATACTTCCAGGGTTTGTGAGTTCCTGAGGATGAACCCATCTGAATTCACAGGGTCTAATGCGAAGGAGGATCCTGATAACTTTATTGAGGAGCTCTAGAAAGTGTTTCAGGTCGTGCACATATATGATATTGAGCGGGTTGAGTTGGCTTCCTACCAGCTCAAAGGAGTAGCTACATTCTGGTTTGATCAGTGGAAAGGAGGTAGGGTAGAAATGACGCCAGCTTTGAGTTGGGTAGTGTTTGAGGAGGCCTTTCTGGGATAGCACTTTCCTAGAAAGATGAGGCAGGATAAGGTGAGGGAATTTCTGAGTCTGAAATAGGAGAATCTGAGTGTGGGGGAGTATAACCTCAAGTTTACTCAGCTATCCCGTTATACTTCAACAATGGTGGCAGACATGCGTACTAGGATGCTCCTATTCGCATCAGGACTCTCTCGGACGACTAAGAGAGAGGGCAGGAATGTTATGCTGATTGGGGATATGGACATAGCCCATTTGATGACTTATGTGGAGCAAGTAGAGGAGGAGAAAATGCAGGATAGGGGAGAGTTCAGGAGTAAGAGGGCCAAGATATCAGGCCAGGCGATAGGTAAGAGAGGGGCTGGAGATGAAAATCACTCATCTTTTCAGCCTAATATATCTGGATCAGCACCTTTAGATGCTAGTGCACCTACACTGAGGGTCAGGAATGAGTAGGAATCGCAGAACTACAGGTTCTCGGGCAACCGGTCACAGGGTAGCATCACTCAAGGATCAAACTATTATCTAGTTTGTGGTAAGTGTGGCACATCTCATCCAGGAGAGTGCCTCATGGGCACAAATGGTTATTTTAAATGTGGTCAATTGGGACACTTCTTGAAGGATTGTCCTGTAGGGAGGCAGAGAATGAGAGATAACATATCACAATCAGTTTCTTCAGCACCACAAGGTAAGCTGATTCAAAGGGGCACTACATCACGAGCTAGCGGAGGCACAAACTACTTATATGCCATGGCCACTAAATAGGAGCAGGATAACTTACCAGATGTTGTTACTGGTATGCTCAAAATCTTTACTCATTATGTCTATGCATTGTTATACCCAGGTGCTACATTGTAATTTATGACTCCTTATGTAGCTATGAAGTTTGGGGTTAGTCCAGAATGTGTTCTTGAGCCTTTTAGTGTTTCTACTCCTACAGAAGGGTTCGTCTTAGCCCAAAGAATTTATAGTGGTTTCCTAGTATCAGTTTATCATAAGAAAATCGTATCTGATTTGGTTGAGATAGACATGGTAGATTTGGATATCATCCTAGGCGTGGATTGCCTTCATCCCCGTTACGCTTCCATAAACTGCAGAACTAGGGTAGTCTAATTTTAGATTCCTCACAAACCAGTCCTAGAGTGGAGGGGTGACTTAGTTTTTCCTAAGGATCAATTTGTCTCATATCTTAAAGCCAAAAAGTTAATTTCCAAAGGGTGCATATACCACCTAGTCAGAGTTTAGGATTCTCGTGCCGAGGCACCATATCTCTTAGTCGTCCCAATTGTGAATGAGTTCCCAAAAGTCTTTCTTGAGGATCTTCCCAGAGTCCTTCCGGATAGGGAGGTAGACTTTGTCGTAGATATTCTCCCAGATACTCAGCCCATATCCATTCTTCCATATCGCTCCTTCAAAGCTAAAATAATTAAAGTTGTAGCTAAAAGATCTTCTAGATAAGGGTTTCATTAGACCAAGCGTCTCACCTTGGGGTGCTCCAGTACTCTTCGTGCGCAAAAAAGACAATTCTCTTAGAAAGTGCATAGATTACTATCAGTTGAATAAGATCACCATCAAGAATGAGTATTCCCTTCCCAAAATAGATGACCTATTCGACCAACTCCTGGGTGCTACTTGTTTCTCCAAAATAGACCTCAGATCTGGGTATCATTAGCTTAAAGTTAGAGAAAGAGACATTCCTAAGACAATTTCCAGAACCTGCTATGGTCATTATGAGTTCATAGTCATGTCTTTTGGATTGACAAATGCACTAGCAGCATTAATGGATCTTATGAACGGGGTGTTCAGGCCGTATCGAGATATGTTCATCATTGTGTTCATAGATAATATCTTGATCTATTGTCGTTACAAGGAGGCGCATGCTGACCATCTCAAAATTATCCTTCAGACCCTTAAGGATTAGAGGTTGTATGCAAAATTTTCCAAATATGAGTTTTGGTTGGCATCTGTGACATTTTTGGGGCATATTGTGTCTGGTGAAGGTATTCAAGTTGATTCCCAAAAGATTGAGGCAGTAAAGAATTGGCCAAAGCCCATAACTCAAACAGAGACAAGGAGTTTCTTGGGCTTAGCAGGTTACTACAGATGGTTCGTAGAGGGATTTTCCTTTATCTCAGCTCCTTTGACTAAACTCACTAAGAAGAAGGTTAAGTTCGAATGGTCAGAATCTTGTGAAAAGAGTTTCCAAGTGTTGAAAACCAGGATGACCACAACTCTGGGCTTATCCCTACCTGAAGGAGTTGGTGACTTTGTGGTATATTGTGATGCTTCCAGAGTTGGGTTGGGATGCACGTTGATACAAAGAGGCAAGATGATAGCATATGCCTCAGACTGCTTAAGACTCACGAGAAAAACTGCCCAACTCATGATCTTGAGATTGCTGTTATAGTATTAACTTTAAAAATCTGAAAACACTATCTTTATGGTGGTCATGTAGATGTATTTACGGAGCACAAGAGCTTGCAGTATGTATTCAGCCAGAAGGAGTTGAATTTGAGGTAGAGGAGATGGTTGGAGAAGTTGAAAGACTATGACATGAGCATCCTCTGTCACCCAAGTAAAGATAATGTAGTTGCTGATGCTTTTAGCAGGTTGACCATGGGAGCACTTCTCACTTTGAGGACAAAAAGTAAGAATTGGCTAAAGAGGTGCACAGACTAGCCCGTTTGGGGTTGCAAATTAAAGATTCCAATGAAGGTGGTGCTATTATCAGAAATGGGGCATAATCATCATTGGTGGTGGAGGTGAAAGAAATGCAAGACAAGGATCCTATCCTCCTACAGTTGAAGGAAGATGTTCAGAAACAGTAAGTATTAGTGATTGCAAAAGGGGGAGATGGAGTCCTGAGATACCAGGGCAGGTTGTGTGTGCCAAGTGTTGATGGCCTTAGAGATAGGATCATAGATGAGGATCATAATGATAGATACTCCACTCACACTGGTGCAACAAATATGTATAGAGACTTACGAGAAGTCTATTGGTGGGGTGGCATGAAGACGGACATTGTAGAGTTCATGTCTAGATGCCCGAATTGCTAGCAGGTTAAGGTAGAGCATCAAAGGCCTTGTGGTGTAGCCAGAACATTGAAATTCTAGAATGGAAATGGGAGATGATTAACATGGAATTCGTAAGAGGCTTACCTTGATCCCATAGACAACATGATTCAATATAGGTCATAGTAGATAGAATGACCAAGTCTGCTCACTTTCTACCTATCAAGACGACTGATACAATTAAAGACTATGCCAAACTTTATCTTAAAACGATTTTTAGGATGCATGGGTCCCCTATATCCATCATTTCAGACAAGGGAGCCCATTTCAAAAAATAGTTTTGGAAGTCCTTTCGGAAAGGGCTTGGTACAAAGGTGAATCTTAGTGTAGCTTTCCATCCGCAGACAAACGGGCAAGTGGAGCGAACCATATAGAACCTGGAGGATATGTTGAGGGCATGCGTGCTACATTTTAAAGGTAATTGGAATGACTACTTACCCTTGATTGAGTTTCTATATAATAACAGTTTCCAAGCTAGCATACATATGGCACCGTATGAGGCTCTTTATGGGAGAATGTATAGGTTACCCATTGGGTGATTTGAAGTTAGTGAGGCAGGATTGATAGGACCTGATCTAGTCCACGAGACTATGGAGAAAAGGAAGGTTATCCAAGAAAGGCTATAGATAGCCTAGTGTCGGCAAAAGTCTTACACTGATGTTAGGAGGAGAAATTTGGAATTTGAGGTAGGTGATTGGGTATATCTAAAGGTATCACCGACGAAAGGGGTTATGAGATTTGGGAAAAAAGGGAAGCTTAGTACCTAATATATTGGTCCTTACCAGATTATGAAAAGAGTTGGTAGTGTTGCTTACGAGTTGGAGTTACCAGTAGAGTTGAGTGCTATACATCCGGTATTTCATATTTGTATTCTTGAGAAATGCTTAGGAGATCCCTCTCTAGTTGTCCCTATTAAATGTGTTAGGATTAATGATAATTTGTCTTATAAAGAAGTCCCAGAGCAAATACTAGACCGAAAAATTCACAAATTGAGGGCAAGGAGATTGTTTTGGAAGAGTATTGTGGAGAAACCAATTTGTGGAAAAAGACACATGGGAAGCAGAGGAAGATATGAAGGCCAAATACCCACAGCCGTTCGTTAGCCTAAATGAGGATGTTGAAGGTAAATTTTCATAACTGATATCGAAGATTTTTGTTTGTTTAAGTGTAGTAATTTTGTATTCTTGAGCTAAATTTTTCATATCATTGTCATTTGAGGATGAATGATCCCAAGGTTAAGATATTGTAACATCCGACAAAATTACCAAAATATCCCTAGAAAGGAACCATGCGTGTAATGCGTCTTACTATGCTCCATTCGCAAATTCGAGACTGGATTTGCGACAAGGGCAAAGAATTGAGAGGGAAAATGGTATCGACTTGATTTAGAACAACCGAGTCAAAATAAAATTTTTGCTAATTAATTTCCGAACAGTGAGGGTCCGCGCCCAAGGCGCGACGTGCCGGGAATGCAGAGCCACACATAGTTTTTTAGATGAAAGTTGCAATCTCGGAAAGTCAGCAAAATAACACATGTCCGCGCTCCGGCGCGACGCGGACATGTGTAAAAAGGGGGAATAATTGCTCTTTTAATTTGGAAGGGCATCTTGGTCATTTTGCAGTCGATTTTAAGTCTCAAAACATATTATTTAGTCAATTTACACCCAAATCATTCCTAAAAATGAATTTTTCATCTCTTTAATGTTAGAATTTCAAAGAACTCAATCGTATACCCTAAGGCAAGGCTAGGGCTTTCAAGAAATCTTCCCCAAATTCTTCCAAGACTTTGAATTCTAAGGTATATAAGGCCCTCCAAAAGTCATTCTATTATTATTTTTGTATGTATAATCCCCAGGTTTTATTCAAGATCACGTTTACAATATTAGATCAAGATTTCCTCCAGTACTAGTTAATTTCATCTAAATATTTGTTCATGTACTCTTCTTGATATAGAATCCTATCTTTTACTAATATTAGCGTGAAGTTAAGTTATTGAAACAAGATTTGCAGTTAGTTTCTTGTATTTATGAGAATCTTGCATATATTTCATGAAAAGCTTATATATTCATAGTTTTGATGTCAAGTTTATGAAGTGCTTAAGTTTCTATATTTAAAAGATAGTTGAGAATAAAGTTAAGACTTTGTGACATTTTGTGTTGATACAAATCCAATCAGAGAGAATAAGATGAGTCAAGAAAAGTTAAGAAAGCTAAAATTGGGCTAAGTCCCAAAAGATTAAAGAAGCATTTTGAGAATTCTTACTCTTTAAGTTATGAGCACTATAAAAGCTATTCTGGAGTAGTATTGAGCACCGATATGAGTGATAGTGATACTAAAAACTTGAACTCATAAACTACGTAGCTGCGTAGGATAGGATTGTGCCAAGGTACAACTCCTCACTTGCCACTGAGATGACCTAGTTTTGGGATGGATCCACTCCCCTAGTTTTCATCCCCTACCTCGGCAAAGTATGGGACGGCTCTGGCAACGTGGGCAAGATGTTGTATCACCACGAAGCTCATAGTGGTGGTTGTCGAGAAACTCCCCAAGTTCAAACAATTTAAGTTTTACATACAAATTTTCAGCACATTTATTTTTCAGCATTCATGGTATTTATTACTTATGTTATTTATTTCTGAGATACGATTTACTTACTTTGGAAATATTGCATTACCTTGAGTTTACCTTTTGTCCATTTTATACACCGTACATTCTATGTATTGACATCCTCAGGACCTGCATGATTTTATGATCCAGATGCAGTTAACAGAGTCCCTCAGCAGCCGCATTGTTGAAGACCAGACCCCCACTCAGTTATCGAGGAGGCCTCTTCTCAGCTAGAAGCTTAGAGTTATTATTTATGTTTTCTTTTCTCGCATTTTATTTTCAGTTGTGGATACCATGGGCCTATCCCGGTAGTAGTTTCAGGCATAGAGGTTCCATGGACTATGTGACAAGTACTTCAGTTCTTGTTTAATTGACTTATTGTTGAGATGTTTCTCATTTTAGTTTATTCAGATAGTTTGAGAATCATAGCATGTTATTTTTAATGCCTTTCCACAATTATTTAAGTCTTCCGCTGAGTAAGTAGCCAGGCCAAGTGGCTCGCTTGGGACCAGAAATGGTTCTGGGTGCCAGCCACGTCTAGGGTGTGAACTTGGGGCATGACAATCAACTCCCAAAATACTCAATCAGAATGTCAAATGTTTATCTAAAGGAAGAAAATAGATTAGACAAATGACCCATAAATACCAATTAAAACTCATCCAATCAACTAAACTCAGAATACCATCAGTAAAGGACCTATTTGTGAGTTTCTCTTATCAAACGACAATCACTTATGAGCCAGTGATTGTAGAACAATCCTGCTGATGTTGCTACAACTGTTCCGTACTTTCTAGGTAAGGAACAACTCGAATCCATAATGGATTCGGCCTCTGAAGTCCTCTATTGCTTTTAGGGACTTCAACTCAAGAGGGAACCTGACGTGATGGTTCAATCCTCACCTATGCTTGGCGATGTAGTTAATGAGTACGTGTAGGACTTACTCTTACTTATTGTTATGCTCGATACTCCTCTCAAGACTCAATGCTCACAAGACTCTTCATCTTAATCAATCAGACTCTTCATCTTAATCAATCATCTCAAGTAGTCTCGTGGAGACTCTAATCATCTTATTAACTCAACTCAATTGGGCCTTTCGACCTATCAGCTCAATTATCTCATCAATAGCTCGAGGCTTAGATCAATAATTAGGAAGAATTCAATTAGACAAATCTCTAGAGTTCAGTTATGAATACTCATGGGGATCATCAAGCTCTATTACTCATCATCATGCTCACATCACAATCACAATCAACGTACTCAAACTAAGGCTCTAGACTCAATCCCTAGGTTCATTCATCCATTCTTTTACAAAGTAACATATAAGGCTTGTGAAAGTAACTCATGTAAAAATATCAAATCAATAAATCAAATTTATGATGATCATCAGCACAAGAAAATACATGTAGTATATGTAATTTACAATAAAATATTCAAGAAACACCCAATATTCTCAAATAGCCAATAACAATAGACATTTATGTGATCACATTTTTTTGTACCAATATGAGAGCTTAAATCGCTGAAAACCATTTCATAAATCCAATATTCATGCATGTATATTGATAACATTCAAACATACTTCTTTTTACAGAATTCGGACGATTGTTAGAAATATCTCAACTAAGAGTCGGGATTGACCCTTGTCACGATCCAAGCCTAGGGCCTAGACGTGAGACGGTGCATGGGGAACTTGAAGGGACCTCAAGCAAGCCTCTTAATATATCATTACACATCCTTGGTCGCGAAAATAAGAAAACAACAACAAGAGATAATAAATAGGAATAATTGGGGCTAAGGGACGACTTTCATATCATGAAGGACAAGAGTCAAGAGAGAGAGAGTCAAAGCTCATAGCATAATACATAACATATCCAACAACACCTCTACTACATATATAAGAGCAGGGGCCAAGACAAGAAATCAGGCTCACCCTCCTAGTCAAAGTATACAATAAAGAAAGAGAGTAGCAATACATAGCATAAGAACATATACCATTGTCCCCGAAATAGAGAACTCACCAACTAGCTTGAGAGATATCGTACAAGCAACGTGGAGGAGGAAAATGATTAAATGGAGCTTGGTTCCGATATGGTAACATCATGTAGGCATAGAGTATGCTTTAGTATTTGAATGTACTAAGTTTGTAGGATGTAATGCAACAAGTGATAGGCAACACAGTCAAAATGCATAACGATAAACGATTGATAGCGGGGCATGTATGAATGATACTTGAAGTAAAACATACCCACAATCCAAATCAATTTGTATAGATTATAATACATAAGTATGGGAAGAGACCACGACCGACATAGAATAAGACCAAGCGAGCTACAACTTGGAATACCGATGATTACCCCTCAACAGTAAAGATGTGGTCAACCTGCTAAAACCATACTCCACCTTACGGGGTCCCAACCTATTTCAATGAAGTAACCCTCCTTAAGGGGTCCCGCCCCATTTCAAGAAGGATTTATGACCATACCTCACCTTATGGGGTCCCGCCCCATTTTGGATTAGCAACCTTCCTTACGGGTCCACTAGTGTACTAAGTGGATCCACTAGTATTGAAAGCGTATAACATAGTCCTCTTGTGTCACATAGTTCAAGAAAAGAGAGAAAACCCTCCATCCATTGGTGTTAAGTCTAATCCCACAGAATACTTATAATAATTAGCCAAAAGCATGGCAACATGCCATGAGTATCTCTAAAACATTCTTGACCTCTAACGATGAGCCCAACTTCAAACATAAGAATAATTCATCATCAGACATTATCCTTGCATTAACATCAACATTAATGGGCCCACAAGAGGTAAAATCTGTAAGAAAGGAATTAAACCCGTCTTTACAACATCATCAACATTTTCATGAGTTAAATGTATCTTTAGAAAGCTCATAATCACCATAGAGTGACTTGAATCATGAATCAACCAATAGATCATCAAAACTTAAAGAATACTTAAAAAGACATTTTATTAAACACTTGGCGGGTGTGTAATGCTGCTGTAAAATTATGCAATTCGAGAGTGAAATCATCCAGCTAAATCCAATGTAAAACTATCAATCAATACTTGGTAACACCCTTAAGCAATATACATCAAAACCTTTCATCAAATCTCACAATAGATTTTTGATTCATAGCTCCAAACATACTAAAATGATCACAATTTCATAAACCCCAACACAGTGTGCAGTGAAATTCATAATAAGTAAGACCCATGAGTAAATCAATTTTAAATCATGCAATTTTAAGTAAAAGAAAGGTTGGGCATCATGGGTGAAAGGAACCCATGAAAGAAACCCACATACCTTGACTTTGGAGAATCCTTGAAAAAGATTGAAAATGGAGAGTTGAAGCTTGATTGAATTTCTTGAATCCGGAAGTGAGTTTGGAACCCTCGATCTTGAGTGAAATAATAGCCTAAGTGTTTTAGTGAGTATTGGGAATGTCTTGAATGATATGAAGGTAAAATATGGGTAAGTATAGGTATTTTCACGTATGGGAACACTTAGGCCCAAGAGCAAAAAAGTCCTGGACTGAACTTGAAAAACTGGACTGAAAATGTACACTGGCGTGTCGCGCCAACAACGCGCAGAGGCCACAGGACTTTGACAATATGAAATTTGAAATTGTGAATCGCTCGCTCTAAAATCGTGGTTAGACCCTTTTCCCACTCAATTTTGCCCCTTCAACAAGAATATGATTCAAAATTTTCGATATCACACATGAATTTTGAGATATATGGAAATTACGATTCCGGGCACTTTCGAGGCACATTTTCGGACACTTGTTGGGGCCGTTTCAATATCTCCCCCTTGGGAAAATTCATCCCCGAATATCAAAGAAATGTATATGAGAGACGTAAACATGACAATTTCAGCCCACATAAGGATGCAACAATGCACTTAAATCTCATTTCAAAAGTCTCATCATAAGTGTAAAATCACCATGAACTTTGTCAATATAAACATGAATGCATGCAAATGACATGGGGGCTAATACATAAGCCTTGGAATCAGAAAAAGGACTTGAAGCATTATCATAAGCTTGAATAGAATGAAAGAGATACGAATATTCCTTCTCTATGGCTGCTCCAGCTTCCTGAGAGACACTTTCAACTTGACCATCCTACTAAAGGGCCTTGATGACATCCTTATTAATCAACTTTTCTACCCTTCTATCCAATACCTCAACGAGGGTCTTTTTCTATGCCAACTTATCCTCCATGACACCCCCAAACCTCAAGGAGTTCTATAGCACTAGAGTCACCAACACATCCCCTCAACCTAGAAGCATGAAGAACTGGACGAACCATATTCACATCCCTAGGTAATTCTAATCTTTACGCAACCTCACCAATCTTCCTCTACACTCTATAAGGACTCACAACCATAAACTAATCTGTCAACCTTAAACTCATATAGCCCACTTGGTATCATAAATCACCATCTCCCCCTTGGTAAACAACCTCCACTCTACCATCATTCACCCAAAACCTCCAACTCTAACAAGGCAGAATCAAGGCCTTGCTTAATCTAGATCCCTTCAAACCAAGAAGATTTGGAACCATCAAGGATACTACACCATCATGCTCAACTTCCTCCAACCTAACCTCCAATCTAGCCAACCGATGGACCTCTCTAGTTACCACTTAACACCATCATCAACACATGCTAGGCTACTTAGAGCACCGAACACAACATTACCCTTCCAGGGGGAATCAATGCACACTCATATCATGATCCTTTAGGAGCTCTAACCACCTTCTTGTTATCCTCCATTTACACCTATCATATTTAGCAAACAACCTCTCATCCCCCAAGATTTGCAACGCTTACCCCAAATGGTCCACAAGCTCTAAATAAGTCAATGCTCTACTACTACAGGCTACCTCTAACATGTCAAGGTAGGGTTTAAAGATCCTATTCATGAGACCTATAGACATAACCGGTGCATAAGTCAACCGAACAACTACACCATGACTCATGATGCTCACTCCTAGTCCAAAAAGACATCCAGGGATATCACCTATCCTCATCCTCACTTAGGGACCAAACCCGAACCAAAGATCAAGCTTAGAGAAGTGACTATCCCATTGTAGTTGATCAAATGGATCGACCATCCTTAACCATCATATTACAACCTTACGGGTTCTACACTCATTAGAAACACGCTATGCAAGTATCCAAACCACTCCAAGACCTCCAACCCATCAAACCAAGTTCAACCAAGATCACAAGACAAGACTCTATACAATAAGAACATGGGGAAACCTTTAGAGATCAATTGGACCTTAAGACAAGAATGGACCTACGTCTTTTGCTACCAATTGACAACCTCCCACTTAAAGACGGGTTCATAGGGAGTCGGATGCTAACTCTACGGTTCCTACTATCCATGGGGACATAATACGCATGCAACTAATCCACCCCAAACATGACATTAATTCTACCACATCAACTCCAACAAGTCACAAGGCAAGACCTAAGGCAAGATGAACATGGAACAACACCTATGAACATTCTTAGCAACAATATACTCAACAAAGAGGTAGACACTAAAGGTTCATATAACAACTTGGGATGCACAAGAAGCCCACTAGAAACTAAAAGTAATAATGGAAGGAATAGTAAAACTCGAATCCATCAATGCTTATGCATCCAAGTCAAAGGAAACCCCAACTTATCGGTAGCATCATCGGGTGTCTCATCATCCCCTTGCCACCCTTGAAGAGCATAGAACCTATTTTGCCTTAGAGCACCCCCTTGGCCTTGAAGGCGACCATCTCTACCTTTGGTTTGAGCATGAGGACAATCAATGACCCTATAACCCATTTCACCACATCCAAAGCAAGCATAACAGTTCCTCTGACACAGGCCACTGTGGTTCTTCCTAGACATAGGGCACTCGAGCTTGGGCTCTCTACCATTAACACCTTAGTGTCCTAAATTATCTTTAGAAAAACTTCCGTTCAGAGCATTGGGAGACCCTTGGCCTTGATGAAACCAGCCACCCTTAGGATTTTGGAACTTACCACCATAACGGGCCCTTTTAGCCTCCTTACGCTTCCTTTTGCCTCTTTTTTCTCATCTTTTCCTCTTCTAATTGCTCGGTATATGTCATTAAGCGGGACAAATCCATGTCTCTAATCAGCATAGTAGCCCGACACTCCTCATTCACCAAATCAGATGCCCCCATCACAAACTTATTCATCCTCGACCTCAAATTGACAACCATGTATGGAGAATATTTTGAGAGTTGGTTGACTTGACGACATACTCCCTCACACTTATTGATCTTTGTTTCAAGTTCATGAACTCCATAATCTTGGCCTCCCTTAAGCTCAAAAGGGAAGAACCGGTTAAGAAAAGCCACCTTGAACTCCTTCCATAGAACCGCATTGTCAACCCCCTTATCTTCCTTCCTTTGTGTGAACCATATTTGTGCTACCCCTTTGAGTTGGTAGGCTGCTAACTCCGCTTTCTCCTCCAATCTGACGCCCATGATAGCCAATATCTTATAGATCTCATCAATGAACTCTTAAAGGTCCTCATCTACCTTTGATCCATAGAACTCCGGCAGACTCATCCTTATAAAGTCCCTCACTCTAGATGCCGGAGTAGGAGCATGAGGGGCTTGGGCCCCTTGGTTGGCTTGATTAACCACAACTTGGGCTAACATAGTGAGTGCATCCTGAAATTCTTCATGAGTCGGTTGTTCTTCAGGAGAGCAGGCTCTTCTTCCTCTTGTGTTCCTCTTGTGTTAGGCATGATATAGCATAACAAAGAACAATCCTTAGAGGGGGAACCTTACCTTAACCCTATAGCACGATATAGATCATGAAGAAGGGAAACATTTCCCAAAACACCTCCTATCCTCCTACTCATAGTTGTGGTGCACAACACAACCATGAATAAGACTCTAATCGACGCAGTGTGTTGGACTCTGAGAATCTAACAGCCTAGTGCTCTGATACCAAGTTTGTCACGACCCAAGCCTAGGGCCTACATGTGACACGTCGCATGGGGAACCCGAAGAGACCCCAAGCAAGTCTCTTAACATATCATTACACATCCTTGGTCATGAAAACAAGAAAACAACAACAGGAGATGATAAATTGGGATAATCAAAGCTAAGGGACAACTTTCATATCATGAACGACAAGAGACAAGAGAGAGAGAGCCAAAGCTCACATCATAATACATAACATGTCCAATAACACCTCTGCTACATAGATAAGAGCGGAGGCCAAGACAAGCAACCAGGCTCACCCTCATAGAGAAAGTATACAATAATGAAAGAGAGTAGCAATACATAGTATAAGAACATAGATCATTGTCCTTGGAATTGAGGACTCACAAACTAGCTTGAGAGATATTGTACTAGCTATGCAGAGGAGGAAAATGATCAAATGGAGCTCTAGTTCCTACATGGTAACATCCTGTAGGCATAGAGTATGCATTAGTATGTTTGAATGTACTAAGTATGTAGGATGCAATGCAACAAGAGATAAACAACATAGTCAAAATGCATTATGATAAGCAATGGATAGCTAATGAATCGTTAATTTCCTTCCAGACAACTAATGAATAAGGGCAAGTTCTTAATGTGTGCACTCATCAAGAAAGATTTTAAGCAAAGGAAATCACAATACATGCAATACAAGTCACAATAAAACCTTACGTTTTGCCTATTTCATTAAGATATCATGGTTCAGACAACCCTAGTTGTGGGTCTAGATTATCAAATTTGAAAGATCTTGAACAAGAATCATATTAAAATTCATGGTTAAATCACTTACAAGAGAGATAAAATCAATTGCTGAAGTCATATGAAGAATCCGGAGACGAATACTTGATCTAAACCCAAAATGATAATCAAGACGAGCAACTAAAGTTGCTTGAAATTTGCTACTGTCCAGCCGTGTAAATTGAAGATTTTCTGGAAAAATAATTGTTTTTAGTCATGTATATGGCAGCCCCAAAACGTGGGGGTACCAAAGTTCTCTTTATTAAAATTATAATGATGCTTATATAGTAATTAAAACCTAATGCTCAAGAATGTAGGAAAAGCACACAATCCTAGTTATGCTAGGAAACTAGGAAAACTATATGCATATCCCTTCAAATTACTGACCACGGATCGTGGTCAATTTCATGCTTCGTCAACATCTTCGTCAAGTCCTCCTTGGATTTTGAATGACGTCAAGGCTTTGTTCACTTGTGGGCCCTTAATGATTCATGAAGATCACCATGCTCCATGAAAATGGTCATGGTGATTGCCTTAAGCGAACCTGTCCAGCCTTCTTTAATGCTCTTTCAAGCGGCCATTCATGCCCCGTCAAGTACATCACGAGCCGTGGTATAGCTCGTGGTTGTTTCCTTTGCTAAATTCCTAGGAGCCTTCACCTGGACAACCCCTTTTTAAGACCAGTCATGCACCCGTGAAAAGCACCACGAGCCTTGAAAGGCTTTGTGGTGTACAATTTTGATCCAGTTTCTGTCCGTTTCTATTGTACGTCCATCCCAGGCCACTGTGCAGCCTTCCAGTGTGTCGATTTCAGTTCCGTTCTATGCGAATTCAATCAACGTTCGATCCAACAACTATAGAGCTCACACGTGCTTCATCCGTTTGACCTTTACAAGCTCTTCCAATCTTCAATTGCTTTCAATTTCCAGTTTGTTCTCACCCAAATTCAAGCAATTGTTGTTCTAGCTTTTAATGTCCAGTACACACTGCTCCCAAGCTGTTGTCTGACCGTTCAAAGCATGAATGTAGCCTCATACAGTGAGAAATCCAACTAACTTGTCACTCAAGTGATCACACAATTATGCAATGCTTAATCCATTTTGCCTCCACATCCTTGGACAGTGTTCATGTTGATTCACCAGCCCTTTGCACCTTCAAATGAGTTGCACTAATGGTCATTGGCAGTAAGAACTTCCCAGCATAATATTAACAATGCATCTTTGATCATTTTCCGAGATAGCTTGTGACGCGTGCGTTTTCACTTTTGTTACTGCTTTATTGCTATTTTCCAGTCCACCACATGACCCTCATGCTTGTCTAAATCATCCTCACCAGTGATATCTCTCCAGTATGAGTAAATTTCTACCTCAAATTAATCCAACACCCACAATTCCATTAGATTCTCATTTTCCTACAAAACAAACCTAAAACACACATTAAACTAACAAATGCGCTTAAGAACTCACAATAATCCTATGTATTAAGCGTCGTAAAATTGGTATTTTCACAACTTATTACATATGTTATGGATGAGATGAGATTAGCATGGGTAATAGAGATTCAAACTCAAATCAATAATACATTATGAAATTTAAGACATAGGTAAAATTCACATTTAAAAGCATAATATAGATTAATCATGCACAAATCAAGCCTTAAAGGGGACATGCACTTTCATATCTTCACAATCTCAATGCAAACCATCATATGAAGGCTTAAATCAACTTAAAATCATTAAATAAATACAACCCATACATCAATTGAATTTAATAAATTAAAATAATAAAAATTCATATTTAAAGTAAGCTAAAATTCATAAAAATTACTTGACAGGAATTTGGGTCTTCTTGGTTGAGAGAAACCAAGAATCAAAACCCACATACCTTGCTTAGAAAGATGATTTTGAGAAGAATGTGGCGAAGAAAGACCCTTTCCTTGGTTTCCAAGCTTAATTCCTACTAGAGTGCTTTTGAGAGAGAGATGAGAGAATTTTCAAATGTGAGGAATGAATTTGAATGATAGGAATAAGGTTTAGGTCATTAGGGAGTCTTTAGATAGCACAGGAAGTCACAAAAGACCCTTAGAATAAACCATATTTAGGAAAATACCATTAATGAAACCAGTTGAAAAATTGAATATTTTTGTCTCAGAGGAGGGGCATATGGTCCGTGAGGCACAACACGGACCGTATACTTGCCCATGAACCAACACTTAGAAAAATTTTACTTGATGAAGGTCTGAAATGGTAATTCTATACTTTGAAATTTTGACAAATTCAATCACATGGAGGGCTTCATTGTCCATGTAAGGTCACATGGTCCGTGTGACTGCCCATGCCCCCACACTTAGAAAAATAAAAAATTTCCACAACAAAGTCCCAAGATGGTAATCTAACACTTAGAAAAACTTCTATTTTGGAAGCCATACGGAGGGCCTCATGGCCCACGAGACTCCACATGGCCCGTGAGAGTGATTGTGTCCCTACACTTAGTCCCCAAATGGTGGGAGTCCAACATTAAGGCCACCACATGGCCCTCCACACTGTCTGTAAAGTGTTATATGACCCATGTTGGGTCCAAGTGTCGCATGCCTTCACTTGAAACTCTATGCCATGGGCCAAACATACATCATGAGGCCAAGTGTCACACGAAGAAGGCCTTACATAGGTCTGTGACCTCACATGGATGGTGAGGGCTCCCATGGGGCATCACCTTAGTCCAAAACCTTCTGAAATTGAAATCTTCAAGCTCCAACAAAGTTGTACAACACCTAGATCATTATAATAATGAAGTGCAATCTCCCTCGTCTATCAAGACTATTCTGAGTTCACAGAATTATACGTGGTGTAAAAACTCAGGTCATATCTCATTCAACATAGGACTGCAAACTCTTAGATCTATGAGGTAAGATCAAAATTTCTGAATGAAATCATCGCTTCTTATCCGTAAAACTCAACATGGATGACAATCAACAAATGGTACATAGAACTAGGCCATAGACATGGAAATCATACATCAGATAGGAATAAAGTATCACCTCATTGAAGAATAGGAAACATATGATATGGAAAAGAGTTGATATCTCATCTTGATTAACCTAATCACTATCGAGAACTCAGGATCTATTTTGGTTCATCACCTTCTCATCTCCCCTTAGCGTAAAGGTCATCACTCTAAGTTCGTGCATCAATTCCCTTTACTAGGCTATAAGTATATATCTCTACACAGTCAGAGAATCACTATCCAAAAGAAAATCTTAAACTCTTCTGTTATGCCATAGTTTCAT
>JAABOM020060319.1:0-11979 GCA_011800125.2 Solanum clarkiae
ATGTTTTTAATGCATTCTTGCAAGGGGATTTGCTTGAAGAAGTGTATATGGAGCTGCCTAAAGGGTTCTACACCACTTAAAAGGGTAAGAATCTTGTATGCAAGATGGTGAAATCTTTATATGGACTTAAGCAAGTCTCAAGGCAATGGAATGCCAAATTGACTGAAGCATTACTGAGTTCAGGCTTTTCACAAAGTCATCTGGACTACTCTTTTTTCACAAAGAAAAGGGTTGGTGGATTGGTGATAGTTTTGGTATATGTTGATGATCTATTGATCACAGGCAGTGATGCAGGGCTGATAGAAGAAACCAAAAGGGTCCTACACAGTTACTTCAAAATCAAGGACTTGGGGAAGCTTAAGTACTTTCTAGGTATTGAATTTATGAGATCAAACAAGGGAATACTGATGAACTAGAGAAAGTATGCACTTGAATTAATAGCTGAAGCAGGTTTGGGAAATGCTAAGCCCAAAATGACACCACTAGAATGTAATCAGAAATTGAAAAGTGCAGAATTTGATCCAGAAGCTCTGTATGAAGATGTTCCAAGATATCAAAGATTGGTTGGCAAGCTGCTTTATCTCACCATTACAAGGCCAGATATAGCCTTTGCTGTTCAGCTGCTAAGTCAATTCATGCAAAGGCCCAAAATCTCACATTGGGAAGTTGCCTTAAGGGTGATCAAATATATCAAGTTAGAGCCAGGAAAGGGTCTGCTCATGAGTTCCAATCAATAATTTAAGCTGAAAGGGTACTGTGATGCAGATTGGGCTGCATGTCCCAACACAAGAAGGTCAGTTACTCGTTTCATTTTAAAACTTGGAGATTCTCTTATTTCCTGGAAATCAAAGAAACAAAATATAGTGTCAAGAAGCTCCACAGAAGCTGAATATAGGAGCTTAGCTGCACTTACAGCTGAAGTGGTGTGGATTGCTGGTCTGTTCAGAGAGTTGGGAGTGAAGCTGATGGAACCAGCCTCCATTTATTGTGATCGCAAATCAGCATTACAAATCACTACCAATCCAGTTTTTCATGAGCGTACGAAGCACATCGAGATAGATTGTCATTTTATTAGAGAAAAAATCCAGAAAGGGCTGATCAAGACATTCTATATCAACACCAAAGATCAACATGCCGACTTGCTTACCAAAGCGCTAGGAAGAACACAACATGATTCTCTGTTACGCAAGCTTGGATTATTGAACCTTTTCTCTTCAATACATCCAGCTTGCGGGGGAGTATTGGAGATATTAGAAATCTTAACTAGACTAATTAGTTACTTATTGATTTTTCAGTTAGTTAATGATAGTTAATTAGTTGAGATTAGTTAAGGAGTTGATCCTGTGTGGTGCAGTCACATGGTAATTACAGTGGGAATTACTTGTAAATATAAATAGATGTACTGTACATTTCATTTACAAGGTAATAAGAAAATTTTCCCCTAAATTCATCTTCTCTCTCGATGCTCAGCCATTAACAGTATCTACATCTTGATTTGGCGCTTTCCCATTTCTTGAATATGTTAATCAATAGATTCTTGTGGTGATTTATAGTCTAAATCCAATCAACGGGAGTATTAATCGGTGCATCTTATCAGAGAGGGTAAAATTGACTTTAACGAGGTTTCGTCACATTAGAAGTATAATAATCAAATTCTTCCGTCACTAAAAGATATAATAAATAGATTATTTGTGGATAAGATTATTTCTTTTTTAATTAAATATTTAATATAAAAAAATTCTTAACGAATAGTGTTATCCTTCAAATGAAGCACTGCTTGACACAAATTCAGATCAATTAAATTCTTCTTAAATCCCTTTTTTCTCCTTTTCATTTCTATCCGTAAATAAAAGTATAATTCTCCTAGATAGGAATTAGCTTAGCTCAAGGATGTTCATGGCTTGACTAAACATCAATCCAAATTGAAAATTGAATCTCAATTAATTAAGCTAATTTTTAGTTGATTTTGATTTAGTTTGAATCTATTATTTTAAAATAAATAATATCTTATTTGATTTTATTTTATTAAAAATAAATTGATTCGAAATAATGATATAATTTCTGTTTTTAATATGTTTAAAAAAGAATGATCTATTTATTTTTTGATAATATTTTAATTTTAACTTTCGATGTAATATATTTACGACCACAAGACCAAAGAACATTTTGATACATTTGAGATAATTTTAATTTAGTATTACAGTATTAAAAAGTTTTATTCATTTTTTATATTACATATCAAATCAAACCAAATCATTCCTTTTTAAACAAAACATATATTTTATTGACTTTATGCATTTGATTAAAGTATATAGATATTAAGATAATTTCTTTATAATCCAAGGTAATTATAGCAACCACAATAAAAGATTAAATAATTAATTATAAATAAAAAATGTTGACTTTTTTTTTCTAATTGCAATATATATATATTTTTTTAGATGAAACCAAATCAATAAATTTTAGTTATGTTTAATTAATTTTAATTTTAATGATATAAAATTTTAGCAAATTAATTTAACTTTTATTTAATCTCAAAATTAATTACCCCTGCTCAACATGAGTAAACTAGTGCAGGAATCTGCAAGTTGTCGAGAAAATTCGATCATGCAAACATGACAACACGACAAGTCGTGTGAGATGCAAACAATATCAAGTCAAGCACAATTATATAATATAGTATTTTCATCGTCTTAAATTATTTATTATTTTAATATTTTTATATATCAATAAAGAAAATTAATTAAAAGATAAAGTTTTTACCGATACTGGATAATTGTACTATCATGCATGATACAGATGGCGCATATATATATATGTTGTTGCACAAACGACTTATATATATAAAATTAATTATTTTATTTTTTAAAAAAATATATGGAGATATATTTGATTTTTTTTTTACACGTATTTTCTATGCTTCTTTGATACAAAGACTAATATGAATTTATTTTGATGGTCAATTTTTTTTAAACTAATATTCTTATAAAATTTACTAAATCAGTTTTATAATAAAAATATAACCAACTTTAAATAGTAATATTGAAGGCATATCAGCTTCCCCCCCCCCCCCCCCCCTTTTTTTTTTTTTTGTTATTTTATATGCCTCTAAAAGTATCACCGCAATCTCAATTCATTGTCTCACTATGATAATTACGGGGCTATTTTGTAATTTGAACAAAATTTTGTGATCCACTTTCAGGAAGATGCTAACAGAGAAATTTAAAATGCAGTCATAACTTTTTAAATTGGTCATTAAATTTTATTAAATATTTAAGTTGTACTTAAAATATATGATAATAACATCAAATTTTAGAAAACTTTTTATACGCATTTTCAAATGCCTAGATGAGTGTTGCCCGTGCGGCAATCATGATAGAATGAATTTAAACTAGGAAAACACTGAGTGACATTAAGCTAAAGCAATATGTAGATGATAATGACTTAGAAGGTTCAAATTGCATTAGAGAAATCGTAATGGCGCGTCAACATAAACACATCCCATCAACTCATCTTCTGGCTATTGTTTGCGAGGGCAGGCCAAATGAACTCTTTCTTGGTTATTTGAACAATATCCTGTGTTTCACCCCTATATGCAGTCCTTTTAACATTTTTTCCACACATAAGAGCTTCGCAATCGCCCACGCCAACTACATCTCACTCAGTGTGGGTTTCCTCCAATTTCGAACTTCAACTCATCGTTTTCTTCTTTTGTAACATTTAATCCAAGGAAATCTCCAATTAGTAGCTAGATAAGCGAAAATGGTCAAAAATAAAACCCCCCCTCCCTCCCAATTACTTGAAATAGAGTAAAAATACCCTCTGTTAGATTAGGATAAAAAATAACCGTAATGAAAACAAAAGGGACCAAAAATATCTCTTAACTATCAGAAATAAAGCAAACATATCCTTCATTAATTTTTTGTTAAAAAATTTCCTCCTCTAAAGGCATCAATGCCCAGCAAAATTGACAGATTTTGAGTTAACTCTGTTCTTGGATGAGTTCGACAGCAGCAAGAAATCTCTTCTTGAATCAATATATAAAACTATGTCACACCTCTTTTATTTGTGCCAATTTCTCAGGATTTGAATCAATATATATACTACTATTCAGTCTATGAATATCTTTTGTGCATAATTCTGAAAAGGTAACTATTCTTTTGTTCATTCTTGATCACACAATTTAGACTTTTCAGTAACAGGTAAACTAACAAGATATATAAAAGCAATAATCAAAAGGTAATCATTCATACTCCTTTTATAGCCTCCCAGCTGCATCAGTTTCAATAATATGTGAGTACATAATGGCTTCCATACATGTTCCTCCCCAACTCATCTTCATCAACCCCCTTCTGTTCCCCGTGAAAAGGAACAGACAGTAGGAAATGGAGGTGTTCGAGGAATTTAGCTTCGGATCAAAAGTACTTGGGACGCCATGCCCACTCAAGCAAACCCCATTCAAGAAAACCTGTTAAAATTCACACAACCAGCAATTCCGATACACTCCCTCCTCCTAAATCTTTCAATGAGCCTCAGAACATTGGATATTGACATATTGAAGTCTCAATGGCTTAACCATGTTCTTGGATGAGTTCAGCAGCATGAAAAGATCAAAGAAAGAATGTCTCTTCTATGTTATATATTGGATATCTCAAAAAAATTTAGGAAGTAGAAAATACTCTTTAAACATACTTTATATTAATAACATAAGAGAAAATTACAACTCACAAAATTGTTAGAATCATCTTTCTAGCTTCTCTCTCTCTCTCTCTCTCTCTCTCTCTCTAATTACAAGTTGCCACTTGCAACTTTAAAACTCATTATGAATAAGCATTCTAGCTAAACATGAGTTATAGTTGAGTTGTTTTCCTTAGGCTCCAAGTAAGCAAGTCTAACTTGCTTTAATGTTATCAAATCTAAATTGACTTCTACCATTGAATAAGCAAATCCAACTTACTTTCAACTTTTTTAGGTTGCTAAATCCAATTTGAATTCTACTATTGACCACCTTAGATATTAAGTAATCTTAATAACTAAGAAAATAAAACCTTAATATCTATTTATAATTTATGTTGAATTTTAACACTCCCCCTCAACATAAGTCATCTTCTTGCTATTTCTTTTGATATCATTCCAAGCTTTTTGCAAGTTCGTTATTACGGGTAGTTCCTACAAAGGATCGGACTAATGACGTATACAAGTCCTTTGGTGAAGATATCAGCTACTTGGTCTTCTGATTTTACCTTTATTATCTGGATTTCTCCTTTCAACACTTTTCCCTGAATGAAGTGATATTGAGCCTTTACATGCTCTGTTCTTGCATGAAATGTGGGATTTTCCACTAAGCTAATTGTTGATTGATTATCACAACATAAAGGAACTGCATAGTCTACTGATTGTTATAAATTCTTTAACAACCAGACAAGCCACATGCTTTCTTGTGCTGCCATTGTTGCTGCATGATATTCTGCTTCAATTGTTAAAAGCGACACTGTTTGTTGTCTTTTACTACACCACGTTATAACTCTAGATCCAAGATCGAAGGCACAACCAATTGTTGACCTTCGAGTATCAACATCTCCAGCATAATCAACATCAAAATAACCTCTCAAACTGCTTTCTATATTATGCTTATATAGTAAGCCGAAATCAAATGTTCCTTTTAACATACCTAAGTATTCTTCGAACAACTTCTAAATGAGTGCGCTTTGGATCGTGCATAAATCTACTTACTATTCCAACTGCATAAGTAATGTCTGGCCTTGTCAAAGTTAAGTAGATTAAGCTACCAACTATTTGCCGATACATTGTTGGATCTTCTAAATCCTTCCCTTCTACTGCACTCATTTTTGAATTCATTTCAACTGGTAAAGAAATGGGTTTGCAATCAAGCATACCATATTTTCGCAACAAATCTTTAGCATACTTTTGTTGACACAGAAATATTCCTTCCTTCATTGCGATCTATCTCCAGTCCCAAGAAATGACTCAATTGTCCAAGTTCCTTCATTTGAAAACGAACTGAGAGGTTTTCTTTGATTTGATTAACTTCTTCTTTATCATCTCCAGTAATGATTAGATCACCCACATACACCAAAATCATTACTTTCTTTCCTCCTTGAATTTGGATAAACAAATTTGAATCTTCTGTTGAGACTGAATATCCACTGAAGACAAGAAACTCAGCAATCTTTCCATACCAAGCTCTGGGTGCTTGCTTTAACCCATACAAAGCCTTTTTTAACTTACAAATGGCTTCTGGATAAGTTTTATCCTTGAAACTCGATGGTTGCTCCATATAGACTTCTTGATCGAGTTCTCCATCCAGAAAGACATTTTTCATATCCATCTGAGACAAACTCCATGAGTTGATTGTTACAAGAGCCAACGAAACACGTACTATTACAATCTTTGCTACTGGACTAAATGTTTCATCACAATCTAGTCTATACTATTGTGAGAATCCTCGAGCTACTAATCTAGCCTTATATCTCTCGACTGAACCATCTAGTTTAGTCTTCACTTTGTAAACCCATTTACATGAGATGGGTTTTATATCCTTGGGTTTTTTCACCAGTTCCCAAGTCTTATTTTGATTCAACGCTTGAATCTCCTCTTGCATAGCCAACCTTTATTCTCTCTTTTTAGATGCTTCCTCAAATGTAACAAGTTCTTGCATATCTTTTGAATTTTCAACTAAAGCAGCATTGGCATACCTTGTATTTGGCTTTCTCTATCTAGTTGATCTCCTTGAAGTTGGTTGAATATTTTCTCATTTATCTCCATCTTTTAGTTGACTTATCGCTTCTTTAAAGATTGCTTCATGTATTTCAGTTTTCCATAGACTCTCTCATGATTTTGAGTCAGCCACATCATTATCTTCGATAGTTGAGGAAGTTTCAGAATCATCATTTTTAACATCTTCATTTGACTGAACTTTCATTATTTTAGTCGAGTCTTCAACTTTTGTTGTAATTTCTCTTCATTCTCTTTCGAGTTTGGCAACAAAATTGATTAAGGAGACTACCAAGATGCTGCTTCATCAAACACCACATTTCAAGAAACATAACATTTTTCTGTTGTTGAATCACAACATTTCCATCCTTTTTGTTGACAACCATAACCCACAAAGATGCAACAAATTGCTTTTTCATCAAACTTTCCACGTAGATGATCAGGTATGAACACATAACATACACACCCAAATACACGAAAGTGACCAACAGCTGGTTTGAACCTCCATAATTTCTCAAATGGAAAAGCAAATCCTAGATTTGCTTGAGGCAACCGATTTATCATATCAGCCATTGTTTTCACACATTCACCCCAAAATCGAGGTGGAATATTCTTTGCATGTAGCATACTTTTGCAAAGTTTTGTCGAGTATTGATTCTTTCTTTCAGCAATACAATTCAGTTGATGAGTTCCCAGATAAGTCAATTGCCTTTTGATTTTGCTTTGCCTAAAAAATTCTTGAAATTCTGTAGACATGTATTTTTCCCCATTGTCCGTCTGTAAGCATCTTACTTTTGAATCTAGTTCATTCTCTACTGTCATCTTAAATGATTTGAATTTTTCAAGAGCTTCTGACTTTTCTTTCATAAAATTTACCTAGACATATCTTGAAAAATCATCAATAAAAGTTATCATGTAATGATAACCACTTACCGATCCTTGCTTGACTGGGCCAAAAAGATCTGAATAAATTAGTTCAAGTGGACTTTTAGCTTTGAATCTGGATTCTTCAAATGGAAGTTGATGTGCTTTACCATATTGACAACCAACACATGCTGTATCTTCTCGTACATCAATTTGGGGAAGTCCTTTAAGCATTGACTTCTTTATCATTACTTTCAATTTGTGATAACTGACATATCCCAATCTGCTATGCCATAAATCTGCTATCTCATTCTTCCTTGTCTTGTCTATATATGTTATTTGAGCATTCATCACGTAAACAGACTCAAGTCTTTTTCCTTCCATAATTGGCTTAGATGTGGCACTGATATGTTTATATACTTTGACATCATTTGGACTGAACACCACAAAATTCCCTGAATTTGTTAGTTGTAAAACTGATAGAAGATTTTTTTTCATGCCAGGGACATGAAGTACCTTTTGTAATTGTACTTCATGTGAATTGAATCGAGGTACCACAATTGTATTGCCTATGTAAGCAATTGGCAATTTTGAATAAACTGGAGTCACCACGACTCTATTTCTTTCAAACTTGGTCAAGTTTGATAATTTATCTTTATCTCCTATCATATGATTAGAACATCCTGAATCGATGATCTAATCATTTTTATGATCAACAATGTTGCACATAGTAATCAAAGACATTTCTTCATCATGTGGATGAAGATCAACTTCTTCAATTGTAAAAGAAGCTTCGAAATCCCATTCTACTTCTCTTGAAGTTGATTCAACATTATTGCTTTCAACTCTTTTGTTTCAGCAATCCCAAGCAAAGTGACCTTTCTTTCCACAGTTATAGTATTCACCATTTTGTCGTTGATTCCTCTTGCGTCTTTTATTGTTGTTATGATACTCACGTTTTGCTCCCCCAAGTTGGAAGCTTTTCTTTTGGTGATGCTTTTGCCATTCTCCAGGCTTTTTCTCATTTCTTTCTCTAAATTTTTTTATTAGAGAAAAGAGCTTTTTCTTCATCTTTGACTGTATCTCCAACCAATGTTTAGCTAGCGCTTCTTGATTAGCTAGTAAATTTTCCAACTCTAATAAAGTTGATTCTTTAGCCCATCCACGTGTAGCAGTTACGATAACAGTGTATTCTTGTCGTAGACCATGGATGATAATTCTCCTCATCCGTGTTGCAGAGATTGCATTTTCTGGATCCATCTTGGAGATTTTCAAACATATTTCTTTTATTTTGGTAATATATTGATTAACCGTCATATCACGCTGTGAGAGTGTCCTCAACTTATTCTCGAGTCGCTGCAGCTTTGCTTCATTTGTTTTTGTAAACAAAGAAGCTAATGTATCCTACACCTCCTTTGGTGTTTTAGCTTCTTTTATATGCTGCAGAAGATCATCCTTAATTATTACTGAAAGTGTGTTCATGGTCTTGCCACTCCTGATTTTGTATTTTCTAAGTTCTTCTGGATCAGTTAGTGGTGTGGTTTCATTACCTCCAACGATACTCCATAAATCCTGCCCCAGCAAATAATACTGGACACGAGTACTCCAATTGCTATAATTACTATAATTGAAATTTTCAATTGAGATAGACGAACTTGCTAGATCTGCCATAGTGACTTGGGAATATCAACAAAAACTAAGTAAGTTTTGTCCCTGACAACAACTTCACAATCCCAGATCGTGCACCTTCCTCCAATATGTTGGCCCCTCGATCTTTCCGCTCTGATACCAAATATTGGATATCTCAAAAGAATTTAGGAAGTAGAAAATACTCTTTAAACACACTAAAAATAAGAGAAAATTACAACTCACAAAATTGCTAGAATCATCTTTCTAGCTTCACCTTTTCTCTCTCTCTTTCTCTCTCGCTTTAGCTCTCCTTTGGTGAAGGATGATGAATACATAGCATGACTCCTAGCCTCTCCTATTTATAATGTTACTAAAGAGGTGAATTACAAGTTGCAAATTTACAACTCATTATGGATAAGCATAAGCTAAGTATGAGTTGTAGTTGAGTTATTTTTCTTAGGCTCCAAGTAAGTAAGTCTAACTTGCTTTAGGATCATCAAATCCAAATTGATTTCTACCATTGAATAAGCAAATCCAACTTGCTTTCAACTTTTTTACATTGCCAAATCCAATTTGAATTCTACCATTGACCACCTTAGATATTAAGTAATCTTAATAATTAAGAAAATAAAACATTAATATCTATTTATGATTTATGTTGAATTTTAACATTATATTACCAACATATCCTCTCCAAAAAAAAGTTAAGAGACTTATTATAACTATAATGGAAGATTGATTTGTACAATATTTGAGGTGCCAATAATAGCATAATTGCTTAGTAATCCTTCCTCTTAAACTTTTATGTACTACAATATAGGTGCGTTTCATGGTGCCTTTGGTGAAAAGGGAATCGTATGAACTCTCAATATCCCAATTGTACTGTGACTGTATTGCTGCAGTGTCTTACAAAGAGATTTTTCACTCTTTGTACTCTATCTAGAATCAACAAACACAATCCAAGGGCTAATTACAACCTAATCATCATTCTAAGTCAAAAGCTTATCTCGACTAAGCAAAACTCATTACTTATTGTACTCAATCACTGATGACTATTCCTTCCTTCTTTCTTTGGAACAAATGTGAGCAAGGCAAATATTGGCAGATCAAATGCTTATAGATTATTTTATTTTATATAAAAAATATTTGTATCTACACAATTTTAAAAAAATCAATTATCAAACACATGGAGGCCATCAGCTCCATCATATAACTTGCATTATCTATGCCTAGAGGTAAAAATGAGAAGTAGGAGGCGTAGGAGAAAACAAATACGTACCTTTCAAAAGTTCTATCGAAATTGGTAACAGTAAAGAACCATGAAGCAATTATGTTGTAACTACTCCAGTTAGAGTCTTAGTAGTGCTAAAACTGTAAATAAAATCAGTAGTATATGAGCGTCAATCAGGCAAACGATATACTCATCAATGAGAGTCCAAAGATGAATTCATCTGTTAATTCTAAAATAATAAATTTGAATCAGGTACTATCACGAATAGTTGGTATGCATACATAAGAGAGGAATCAGAAGAAATTAGAGACAAACCTAGGCAAAATTGCATATTTTTTCCTTATCACGCCCCAAGAGGGTACTCTGGACGTAACTGACGCTCAAAGACTACTGCTGGTCCTCGAGTGAACCACTCGATTTCATCATCACCTCTTACTCAACCGCAGAATAATACTCAAAGGTAACATTAAATAAAAGGCAGAATTATTATAAATAGTTTCTCATAGTAGTTTAAGATTGAAGATAAAATACACAATAAATACTCCACTCTAGGTCCATGAAGCCTCTACTCTTTTCGTCTAGAAGGTACCATGATAGACCATGGCTACCCAACTCAATAAATAAAGAACTGAATAAACTAAAAACAGGCTCCTCCGAAGAGTAAGGAGGGCTCAGAATCTCTGGATCTCGAAACTCTAAACCTCAACGCTACGTCTGCTGAAGTCCTCTATCTCTCGTATCTACATCATGAAATGATGCAGCGCCAAATAGCGTCAGTACGTGGAATGTACTCTTATTAAATGGGCTAAAAGTAAACAGATAAATCTCAAACCAATCAACAGACTCGATTCAAGACTCAACTCTGCATCTCTTAACTCAACTGAAGAAATCATGCAAGTTTTAAGTTTAAAATCATGCTTTAGAAAATAGACTTAGTGTTTAATGCAACTCAATTCGAAAATTAGGATATGCTTGGAAGTTTCTCTAACCGACATAACTCCTACCGTTAAGAGTTTTGGTGATGCACAATGAATGTGGCATTGTTGCATCGCCCATCCTTAACTTGCTACGGAAAAGGATGCGTCAACCTCTACCTCTCTCTCTTGGATCCAAAGAGAATGTCTAACATTTTGGGAGAAGAGTCGCCAATATTATGCTGAAATGACTATCCTGCGCTGGCAATACAGTTCTGAGGTGACAATCCTCACCCAATTCAGTGCTCAATACTCCTTCCAAGACTAAATCATGCTCATAGAAATCAACTCAACTCATCTTTTCAACTCATCTTAGGCAAGTCAACTCAGTTCTTAGTAGCTCAACTTACTTACTCAACAACTCAATAACTCAGGACCATTGTCCATGCAATGCAGCTCAAGACTCTACTCCATATTATGCAAGACTCTCATGAATTACAATCAAGTGACATCATATTAGCATCCTCAGCATATACGACATGATAGATACTCATTACATGTACACATAAAGCATTAAAACATACATGAAGCAAGAAAACGTACTTC
>JAABOM020060320.1:0-11978 GCA_011800125.2 Solanum clarkiae
CTTACTGAGGACATGACCTTAGATAGAAAAAAATGGAGGTCGCGAATTAGAGTAGCAGGCTAATGGTAGAGTTAGGTATTTTTTTGTCAGGTATCCACATTACTTGTCGTACTCTGTGTTAGTTTATCTAGATAATGTTATTATTAGTCTATCTTTTCTATTCCCTTCCCTTCCTTTTGTCATATCTAGTGCGTTCTTGTTTACGGGTTTTGAGATGAGGGTTCCCAGGAAACAGCCTCTCTACTTCTAGTAGTGGTAAGGTCTGTGTACATTCTACCCTACCCAGACCCCACTTGTGGGATTCTACTGGGTATGTTGTTGTTGTTGTTGTAGGGAAATAATATAAATCTATGGTGGCACATAGTTAAGAGACCAAGACTTTATATAAGGACCCCTTGGGTCGAGCCCCCACCTTAAGCCTCTTTTGGTACTAATTATAATCCCACGGAATTCATGAAATAATCATAACTTGCATAACTTATAGAACATGATTACATGGTATGAGTAGCTCATTTAAATACACGACCCCAACATGTGGCATATACCTTGTACTAGAGGGTAAAAACATAGCATGGACATGACCCATTCAAATAGGCATTCCATTACACATGAGAGTAGAGAATGTAACATACATGACCCCTTCTATTGAAAATGTTATAGTATATGAGGGTAAAATAGTTATCATGCTTGACTCCTTCAGTTGACATGATTTACTCACAAGAGGGTAGAATATATGGCTTAAGGGCCAAACATTTTACTTGAAAATCATAGGAACTTTTCAATACGTGCATAGGAGCCCATAACTTATTTTAATATGCTTGTCTTGGAATTCATGTAATAATTTTTCATCATCATAAGAATCCTGGTCATGTAGACTTAGTCAAACATAGTGGGTATATACACATATACTTAAAATGATGCATTTCAATAGTATTAAACAAGAGAAAAGTAAAATCAATTCATTTAAAGTTATTCAAATTAACCCACCATTATTATAGTAAAACCTTTGTTTTGCGATCATGAAAATCACTAAAGCCCATAAGTTCCTTCATAGCTTTTCATGGCATCATAGAGTATATGACTTTAATATCATAAAATTCATCATAATATCAAACCCTAACAATATTTTTAGCATAATAAAATCATTAATTGAAGAACCCAAAGAGAAACCATGTGTACATTAATACAAAGTGATATCACCTTAAACAAGAGTTCATAAATACCAATAAAATATTCCATGAATTCATGTAGTTTGAGAAGAAGATTGGTTGTTGTGGGAAGGAAGGTTCCCACAATCAAACCCACATACCTTAGTGATTATGATGGAGGAAACCTGATTTGGAGGTGTAAGATTCGAAACCCTAGCTTGCACCCTTTACTTGAAAGCCTTGAAGAGCTTGAGAGAGTCTTGAGACTTGGAGTACTTTCGGAATGAGGAGGAATGAGATGAATTAGGGTTGTATATGTTGGTAGGGAACTTAGATGGGCTCAAAATGACATAGCTTGGACCGAGAAAAAAAGGAAAGGACAAATTTGCTCGTATTAAAATCCTGTCCAGATAGGTCTACGAGACCCCATCTATGGGCCGTATAACATTCCATGGGTAGTAGATGGGTTTCGTCTAATGTCCTGTTTCCAAATATCGGAGACTCCCTTTTCTCTGATTTTCATTCTACTAGACCATCTATGACTCGTATAGTACTTTATAAGTCATCTGATAAATCATAGATTGAACTTCAGAAAGATCCCAAATTTCATCAAGTCTGCCAAGTTCTACGAACCTACTTTATGGGCCATACTTAATCTTTTGAGTCGTAAATCCCTTTGTAAACATCAATAGTTTCAAATTTCCAAACTTATTTCTTGCATCGCTCCTATCCCCATAAGTGGGGTCTTACATGCATCACCAAACAAAAGGTGATAGGATTGGATATCAGTTAATAGAAACTCCTAAGCAAACACTAATTGAGCATGATATCTTTAAACAGAGTTTATTTTCTATAGAGTCTACTTTTAAAACATGATTTACTTTAAAACTTGCATATACTGAGTTGAGTATGAGTTGTTTGAGTCGAAGTAAGTGAGTTGAGCTTTACTTTCTTGAGTTATTTGAGATACAAGTATATTCCATGTACTGAAATCCATTTGGACTTGCATCATTTCATAATGCAGATATAGGTTAAAGAGGACTTCAGCTCGCGCATCATTGAGGTCCAGATCAGTGAATTCTCAGGGTTGGTGAGCCCTTCTTGCATTCTGGAGGAGCCTCTTTTTCTTTTCTTTCTTTTATTGAGTATTTTATTTATTTGATTGGGGTATCCATGGCCTATCATGGTACCATCTAGATTGTTGAGTAGAGGCTTTATAGACATTGAGTAGAGGATTATTGATACTTCTATCTCCAAATTTGTTCATTGGAAACTAGTTAGTAAGATTTATATTTATCTATAGATGTCTTTTATTTGAGAATTTTCTTCTGCTATTTAGTTGATATGACGACGAGACCAGGTGGTTCTCTTGGGGAATCAGCTATGGACCTTCTAGTGTCAGCCATGCCAAGAGTACCCACCCAGGGCATGACAAACTTGGTATTAGAGCACAGAGATCAAGAGTCCTAGGAAGTCTTTGAATTCGTGTCTAGTATAGTCTTATTTGTGGGTGTGCTCTACACTACACTTCATAAGCAAGAGGCTATAGGACATTAGGAGTTTTTACACTTTCTTGTATTTTGAGTTCATAAGATAGAGTTAAAACTCTACAAAACTCTTTTCTAACTCGTGTGTTACGCGCTTGCAAATCATTCCTTCTAAACATACTATGAGCCAAAGAAATGTTTCAACCAACAATGTTGAGAATCTACTTCAGAGGTTCCCCCTTAGATGGAAACGAGGGGTCGAGGTCGACTGGCCAGAGCCACTAGTGTTCCCGTGACACCTACTGCTCTATTTGCTTCTACCATAGAGGCTAACATCAGGGGAGCTATCACCATGTTCATACAGTTGGTTGCTACCCAGAGCAGGAACCAGGTTCACATACACCTAGTTCTAGCACTCAAGAGCCAAGGACTGCCACCAGACTGAGAGACTTTCTGAGGATGGACCCACCAGTCTTCACTGGATCAAAGGTTGAGAAGGACCCTCAGAACTTCATTGATGAGATGTGGAAGGTGCTGAAAACTATGCATGTGACCGAGACTGAGGGAGTTGAGATTGTTGCCTATCAACTCAAGGATGTGGTTGATGTTTGGTTCAACTCTTGGAAAGAAAGTTGAGGTAAAGATACCAAGCCTGCTGCTTGGAATGAGTTTAAGAGTGCCTTCCTCGATCATTTCTTTCCTTAGGAGTTGAGAGAGGCAACAGTTGAGGAGTTCGTAAATCTGAAATAGGAGGGGCTGACTATTAAATAGTATGACCTGAAATTCATTCGATTATCTAGGTATACCCTCAAGATGGTCCAAGATATGAGAATGAGGATGAGGAAATTCGTATTTGGGTTGGCTAGACATGTGAAGAGGAAGTTCAAGGCAGCATTACTAATCCCAGGTATAGATATCTCCAGAATTATAGTCTATGTCTAGCAAATCGAGGAGGATAAGAAGAAAGACAGAGAGAAGCATCTGAGCAAGAAGGCCAAGTCAGCAGAGCCTGAGCCCAATCAGACTAACCAGGTAAGGGAGATATGTCCTACTTCCAGAATAGGTCCTCTAATTATGCACTATCTTCAGCCAATGCACCAGCCCCGAGCCATAGGTATGATGAAAGGTCCTAAGGTCAGCCAAAATTTAAGGCACAGGGTCACAGTCTCAGGCAAGTGTGACCCTTTCTCCAAAGGAAAGATACCTTGAGGGGATTGTGGCAGGATGCATCTGCGAGAATGTAGAGATGGAAGGAATGGTGCTAGCTGGGCCATTTTCAGAGAGAGTGTCCGATGTGGGCCAATAAGGCCTAGTCTTCTACCACAACACTACTAGTGAAAGGTAACCAAAGAGGTGTTGCACTAGGAATAGGCAGTGGGGCAAACTGTCTATATATGATGGGGAACTGATAGGACCAAGGTTGCACCAGATGTTGTGATGGGTATGCTTCAAGTCTTTACCTTTCCTTGTTATGCTTTACTTGATCTGACTGTGAGTTGTTCCTTTTTGATGCCATATGTGGTTGGTAGATTTGAGATCCTTCTTGAGTGCTTGTCTGAGCCATTTTCTATTTCTACTCCTGTTGGTGAGTTCGTTCAAGCTGAAAGAATCTATAGAAATTGTATAGTGTCTATCTATCACAGGGATACTCTTTTTGATTTGATTGAGTTAGAGATGATCGATTTTGACGTGATCTTTGGCATGGACTGGCTTCATGCCTGCTATGCCTTCATTAAGGGTAGATCCCCAACTGTCAAATTCCAATTTTCAAACGAGTCTATTATTGAGTGGAAGGGAGATTTTGTTATACCGAAGGGTAGGTTTATTTCTTACCTCAAGTCTTGAAAACTGATCAGTAAAGGATGTATTTATCACCTCGTATAAGTCTAGTATGATGATGTTGAGACTCCTTCTCTTGAGTTCGTCCCGATTATGAGTGAGTTCCCCAATGTATTTCCTAAGGATCTGCCCAGAGTCCATCTTGATAGGGTGATTGATTTTGGAAATGATGTTCTTACTAACACCCAGCCAATTTCTATTCCGTCATATAGAATGGCCCCTATAAGGTTAAAAGAGTTGAAGGAACAGTTGAGAGATTTGCTAGAAAAGGGATTCATAAGGCCGAATGTCTCTCCATGAGGCGCTCCGGTCTTATTCGTGCAAAACAAGGACGGTTCCCTTAGGATGTGTATTGACTACTGCTAGTTAAATAAGGTGACAGTCAAGAATAACTATCCCTTTTTGAGGATCGACAACTTGTTTGACCAACTACAAGGTGCCACTATTCCTCCAAGATAGACCTTCTATCAGTCTATCACCAGTTGAAAGTGAGAGAATGTGACATCTTGAAGACGGCTTTTCAAACTCGATATAGTAACTTCGAGTTCTTGGTGATATCCTTTGTGTTGAAAAATGCACTGATAGCCTTCATGAACTTGATGAACAGAGTATTCTGATAGTATCTTGACATGTTTATGATCATGTTTATTAATGATATTTTAGTGTATTCTAGAGATAAGGAGTATGTTAATCACCTCAAAATCACTTTGCAGATGCTTCGAGATAGTAAGTTATATATAAAGTTTTCTAAGTGTGAGTTTTGGCTCAAGTCTGCGGGCATTTTTAGGCCATGTGGTTTCAAGAATGGCATACAAGTGGACACTCAAAAGATTGATGCGTTTAAGATCTAGCCTATACCAACCTCTCTAAACAATATAAGGAGTTTCTTAGGATTGGCTGGCTATAACCGCAGATTTATTGATGGATTGTCTTTTATATTCGCACCGCTGACTAAACTAACTCAGAATAAGGTCAAGTTTTAGTGGTTTGATGAGTGTGAGAGGAGCTCCTAGGAGTTGAAGACGAGGTTGACTACTGCACCAATGTTGACCTTTCCTGATGGAATGGATGAATTTGTCATCTAGTGTGACACTTCGAGAGTGGGATTGGAATGTATGTTGGTGCAGACGGCGAAGGTTGTTGCCTATGCTTCTAAACAGCTTAAAGTTCATAAGAAGAACTATCCCACTTATGTCTTGGAGTTAGCAGCAATTGTGTTTGCTCTCAAACTATGGCGCTACTATTTGCATGGAGAACATGTTGATGTATTCACAGACCACAAGACCCTGCAATACGTCTTCACCCAGAAAGAGCTTAATTTAAGGCAGAGGAGATGACATGAGTTGCTCAAAGACTATGACATGAGCATCCTCTACCATCCAGGTAAAACTAATATGGTTCTTGATGCTCTTAGCAGGTTATCCACGAGGAGCACCGCCTATGTCGAGGGAGAGAAAAATAAGTTGGCTTAAGAGGTTCACAAACTGGCATGATTGGGAGTTCAATTATATGAATCAGGCGAAGGAGGAGTTCTTGTGCATAATAGGTCTGTATCATCTCTAGTAGTAGAGGTGAATGAGAAACAAAATCATGATCCTATTTTATTACTGTTGAAGGTGGATGTGCATAAGCAGAAAGTGATGGCTTTCACCAAAGGGGGAGATGGAGTATTGAGGTATAAAGGTAGACTGTGTGTCCCAGATGTTGATAGTGTTCTATAGTGAATTATGTAGAGGCCCATAATTCCAGATATTCCATCCATCTAGGATCAACAAAGATGTACCATGACTTCAGATAAGTCTACTTGTGGAGTGGAGTGAAGAAAGACATTGTTGAGTTCGTTTCCAAGAGCCAGAATTTCCAACAAGTTAAAGTTGAGCACCAAAGGCCATGTGGAGTAGCTAAAAACTTTGAGATTCTAGAGTGGAAGTGGTAAATTATCAGTATGGACTTCATCATAGGTTTACTGCAGTCCCTCAGACAACATGATTCAATTTGGGTGATAGTTGATCAGACGAAAAAATCTGCACACTTTTTAGCTGTAAAGACGACTAACACTATACAAGATTATGCTGGGCTATACATAAGAGAGATTGTTAGACTGCATGGAGTCCCTTGTCTATCATCTCAGATAGAGGATCCTAATTCACTACTCAATTTTGGAGATCCTTTCAGAAAGGCTTAGGTTCGAAGGTGAACATTAGCACGACTTTTCACCCACAGACTGATGGCCAGGCAGAACACACAATTTAGACTTTGGAGGATATGTTGAGAGTCTGCGTTATCGACTTCAAAAGTAATTAGGATGACCATTTGCCTCTGATTTAGTTTGCCTACAACAACAGCTTCCATTCAAGTCTTCCGATGGCATCATATGAGGCACTCTATGAGAGGAGGTGTAGGTCATTGCATGAATGGTTCAAGGTAGGTGAAGTACAAATGATTGAGCTAAACTTGGTACATCAAGCTATGGAGAAATTCAAGATCATTCGAGAAAGATTGAGGATTTGCACAGAGTAGACAAAAATCCTGCACTGATGTTAGAAAGAGAGACTTAGAGTTTGAGGTCGACTATTGGGTGTATCTGAAGATGTCACCTATGAAAGGTGTAATGCGATTCTGGAAGAAAGGAAAGCTGAGTTCGAGATACATTGGACCATATCAAATCATAAAGAGAGTGGGTAATATGGCTTATGAGTTAGAGATAACATCATAGTTAGCAGCCATCCAGTCGGTCTTCCACATTTCTATGCTCAAAAGGTATTTGGGAGATCCACAGTTGGTTATGCCTATCGAGAGTATTAGAGTAAAATATAGTCTAAGTTATGAGGAGATCCCTGTCTAGATACTTGATCTTTAGGTTCGCAAGCTAAGAACCAAAGAGATTGCATTTGTCAAAGTGTTTTGGAGGACCAATTCACAGAAGAAGCTACTTAGGAGGCAGAGGAGGATATGAAGGCCAGGTACCCTTATTTATTCCTGCCCGTTGATGATGAGAGAGTTTACGGTAATGAATTCCTTCTAAACTCTTTATTTCCTATTCCTTGCGTTTCTTTCCATTTTAAATTTGATAGGCCATGGAGCTCTAGAATTCAAGTGAGGATTCGTTTGATGTGTCAACTATTATTCCTTTTACTTGTTGAGTTTCTTGATTGACTGATTGCATGAGTGAGATGAGAGTTGTTGACTAAGTTCCCTAGATTTCTCTTCATTCGAGGATGAATGATCCCAAGGGAGAGATAATGTAACACCCCCCAATTCTTTCCACCTAGTCTGAGTAGATACACAGAGAAAACTGAGAGAATGACTGAGAAAACCTACAGAAGGAGAATCCATGAGGACCATCTATGACCTGTAGAAGAGGCTGTAAACCCCCCAGATGAGTTAGTGAAATTTTCTATGTTTGAAGCATATTACGAGCCAACATATGACCCACAAAGTATTCCATGGCCCCTAGATTTTTTAGTGAACTGGTGGTCCAAATACCAACTTTTCAGTATCTTCAGTTACGAGTTATCAAACGTCCCATAGAAGTTTTTGCCGCTTGTAGCAGAGGTCTTGTGCCAAATTCCAGTAACTTAGATTTTTGGACTCCTTATTTATGAGAGGTCATCTACGGCTCGTAGAATGGTCTATAACCTATAGATGGAGGACCTGTAGATCTAGTCGACAATTTTTATGAGGGGTAATTTTATCTATTTCTATCCATTTTCAATCAAATCCTTCAAAGTTTTAGGCTGAATCAAAGTCATAAAATCGAACCCTAAGTGTATTTTTCATCATTCTTCACACTTAGGGATTTCTTAAGAACACTAGAGGAGGGAGAAGAGCAAGGATTTCTAATTCTAATACAAAGACCACTTGGAGTTTCTTCACACTTAGGGATTTCTTAGGAACACCAGAGGAGGGAGAACAACAAGGATTTCTAATTCTAATACGAAGACCACTTGGAGTTTTATTGTTTCTTCAACTATGTTCATTCACAAACCCTTTTCACCTATTTGAGTCAAAATCTAGAATAAGAGTTGTGTTTTGAAATCCCTGTCATCTAATTATTGAGTTTCAACATTTATTGTGAGTTCTAATGATAACACATGAGATAATTAACATGTTGCATGAATACTTGTATGAGATTAGCATAAATGTTTTATACTTGGTTTCACGAATCCTAAATTGAGTGATCCTTATAAAACCTATGCATGGATTGAGTTGGGATTTGAGTTGATTGTATGAGTTGAGTAACTTGAGCATTGTCGAGCATAAGAAGCATGTTGCATTTAGTCACATACACTACTATATATCTTGGTTGCATTACATGATAGGTCTCATTGAGTGAGTTTAAATGACCGTTTGAGTCAAAGTTGAGTTTGATTATCTTCATTGATTGACTGAGTTGATGAGAAACGAGATGAGTTGAGATGAGATAACCGAATAAGGTTGAGATTTAATGTGATTGACTAAGCATTGTATATTTAGTAGATTGATGAGTTGAGTATGTTTTGGTCTTGGGAGGAGTGTCGGACATTGAGTTGGAACTGAGTAAATATCTACTCTAACCCACAGAACTACATTGCCAACATACGAAAGTCATACAACATGTTGTGTTGACTCACGTCCCAAAAGATGGACATTTGTCATAGTTCCATGAGAGAGTTGATCGTTCTTTACCGTGGCAAGTTTAGGACGGGTGTGGAAATGATGACACTTTTGTGGTGCATTACCAAATTAAAGGTGATGGAATTGGATGTCAATTAAGAGAAACTCCTAAGAAAATACTGATTGAGCATGATATTCTTAAACTAAGTTTATTTCTATAGAGTCTACTTTAAAAACATGACTTACTTTAAAACTTGCATATACTGAGTTGAGTATGAGTTGTTTGAGTCTTGGTGAGTGAGTTGACATTTACTTTCTTGAGCTATTTTACATACAAGTATATTCCATGTACTAACTTCCATTTGGAGCTGCATCATTTCATGATGCAGCTGTAGGTGATAGAGGACTTCAGCCCGTATATCATTGAGGTCCAAATTAGTGCATTCTCAGAGTTGGTGAGCGCTCCTTGCATTTCGAAGGAACCCCCTTTTCTTTTCTTACTTTTATTGAGTATTTTATTTCCTTGATTAGGGTATCAAAGGCCAGTCATGGTACCATCTAGATTGTTGAGAGAGGCTTCATAGACATTGAGTAGAGGACTATTGAGTACTTCTATTCCAGACTTGTTCATTGGAAACTAGTTAGTAATAATTATATTTATCAATAGATGTCTTATATTTGAGCATTTTCTTCCGCTGTTGAGTTGATGTGATGATGAGGCTAGGTGGTTCTCTTGGGGAATCAACAATGGTCCTTCAAGTGCCGGTCATGCCAAGGTTACTCTCCCGAGGTGTGACATTGCAGCCTTGCCACCTACCCGTGGTCAAGGTATATGAAGTATGAATCTCACCCTTGCCTCTTACAAGGGTCATGTGGGTGGTACTAAAGTGAATCGCAATGCCCTTGCCTCCTACCCGGGTTAAGGGATGTTATAAGCCACACACAATAGATACAAATCAATGGTGCAACCTAGATATGCATGTAAATATACAAAATAGCATTACAACAAGAATACTGAGGCATGAAACTCATAATGATCATATATGACCAAGGAATAATATCAAGTGTCATAGCTAATGCCCAAACAATCATCATATTTTAGATCATCATAATTATATCAATAATCAAGAGTGATCGGACCTTACTCGTCCCAAATATGAAGAATTTTAATACTATCGGACCTAACTCATCCCCAATATACAAATGTGACTGTACAAGCAAATCAATAATATCCGTCCATACTCATCCCAATTGGTCTCACTATACTCATTTAGTCAGATTCTATCACAAGACCTCATCATTCCATCATATATAATACTTTTGTGATCATCAATAAGATCAAAATTATACCATAATTCGGCTTAATCAGAATCACTTCCCATCATCGTCCCAGTACATCAACTCAATTACACAATTATCCTTCTAAATCTCAGTTATCACATGAACAAGAACAATAACTCAAATCTAGTCCCAAAAGGTTAGCTGAACCAACCTCGATGCCAAAGATGCACTCGAACAAGTGAATAGAGTTACATGCCTATGCCAGCCTATAGTTATTGACTATATATCTACATCGTTGAGCGGGTATAGACAGACCAACACAAGTTTTTTAAAGTATCTTCCTGTATTATGAACAAGCTAGGTGTAAAAGTAGTTATCACGGGTCTCCCTTACACGAATCAATCTAGTTCCCTAGTTGAATGATCTCCCTATATTATTGTGTTCTATTCACTCCAACATCTCTCGAATTCAGAGTGAACAACTAATTTACCACCTAGTTGGCCAAACTATGTAGTATAGATTTATATAATATAGGAATAATCAAAAGAACTCATTCATAGATGTCAAAAATCAAGAACTAAACATTGTCTGCAGCTACAACCCCAGAATATGGAGAGTTAGCTACTCAGAGTCACTACGTACATCATGAATGACCTAGAAAGCATTAATAACCAAGAAATCTAGATCAACTAACCAAAGTGACCATAGAGAAAGGTTTTCAGTCATCTCTCCTATTCTTTTGTAAAATCCTAATAATAAAAAAAACTAAAGTTTTTGATAGAATCTAATTAAAAATCCCGTAACTCAAATTTCACTTCGCATCCTCAAGTCCCCGACGCGGACCTCTTGTTCTGTCATGCCCCAAGGTCCCGTTAGGGTGGACTAGCACCCATTGCCGATAAGGCTCAGGAGAACCAACCTGTAACTATGTGCTTTCTATACATACTATAAAGGGGTTTATGCGTTTGACATGCCTTTAAGAAGATAAACAGTGATAACAAGCCAAACGGAAATGCATATGACTGGGCTATCGGGGCCACGCTATTTAAAGTACGAGACATGACCACATTTCACTTTACATAGTCTACAAAGCCTCTAAATAAAGAAAGACATCTGATAAGGGTTGGGACAGGCCCCGCCTCAACTAACTGTGCAATAAAACATGTAAGCTCTAGACATATACAAAGCCCCAAAGCGACCTGGAGCTTGGTGATAGCAGCTGAATATCCTGTACTTCACCTGGGGAGATCTACTAGGACCTGTACCTGTAACATGAAATGCAGGTCCCCCGTAAAGGACGTTAGTACGAGAAAATGTACTGAGTATGTAAGGCAGGAAACACTGTTTATAATATAACAACTCAAGTGAAACTGTACAATGGTGTAGCATAAAAGACCACCTTTAGTTATACTGTGGGATCATGTACTTTATGTACTTTATATTGCTTTACCTTTACTGTAGAATCTGTACTGTATAATCTGTGCACATCTGTAATACAAATGACTAACTGATCAGTGGTGAACTATATCGGGTTCGCCCCTCGCTAGGTGCTTCCTTAACCCCTGGGGCTACCCCCGTAATAAGATGTTTCCCTGGCTAGGTGATTCTTCCACCCCTCGGGATATCG
>JAABOM020060321.1:0-11978 GCA_011800125.2 Solanum clarkiae
TAGTAGAGCACTTGACAAATAAAATAGACTAGATTGACTTCCAACAAGACAAGTAATTAAGCTTAGGAAGAAATGTAAGTATTGGGAAACTTAATATTGTTAAGCTAATGCATGGAATTAAATGGAAAGATTGGTTGATATTTATAATATAAAATGAAATAAAAGGAAGGTGGTTGGAAATTGGATAATATCTACTGTAGTTATAATACAAAAGAGTTGAAAATAATTAAAATATTCAATACTAGATTGACTTGCAGCCTTGCGGGGGATGAATCTAACAAATTAAATAAATGTGTACTTTATTCAATGAAACATATTCCCTTCATCTCCGTTTCAATTTGATTGATTTATTTTTCTCAGTTTTATTTAAAAAATTAAAATTTTAAAATAATTTTTAAATTTTTAATTTTTTAATAATATATTTAAGATTATAAGATTAAAAAAAATATTAATATAGTTGATACACCTATAATTGAAGACCAAAAAGTTTTAATTTTTTTTATTAAATTTCACGTGAATCTAAATAGATCAAACGGAAAAGGAAAAAAGGTATCTTAATTTGGCCTATTTAGGTCTTCCTTTATTACTTTTTTCCTTCACGTGTTAAGGCCGGACTGGAAAAGGAAAAAGCGCCTTTTGAAGATTAATGATTTCTATTTATCAAATATACTAGACATTGATGTTCATGCCTAAAAATAGTAACAACAATAGTGTGCTATCTAGCATTAATAGAATTTTAAAAATCAATTGAAATTTTATATGCCTTTAAATATTTTAAAATGTTAATTTATTGAAATTTAAGATATTTTTTGTATTATTTTAAAATATATGTTTCTTTATATGTCCTATTTTATGTGAGATCGATAAAATTTTAAGACTCAAACAATTTTCTTTTCATATCTCGTAAAATTAATTTTTGAGATTTATAGATTTTTTACGTTGTTTCCAAATACATGTTATTTTCTCTGTCTCATTTCACGTGACATCGATAAAATTTTAAGATTCAATCAATTTTTTTTATGTCTTTTAAGTATTTTAAATAGTCCACAAGAAAAATATAGATATGCCCTCAAGTTGTTCAAACAGACATGCCGGAAGAATCACTAAAAAATTACGGATATGTCATCAAGTTGCTCAATCAATTCTTTTAAATGTCATTTAAGTATTTTAAATTATTAATTATCATAGTACCTTAAATTTCTTTTTACATTTTTCAAATATATATAAAAGGACGGATAAATTAAAATGGAAGAACCACTGGAAAAGTATAGTTATACCCTCAAGCTACTCAAGCAGATATGTCGGAAGAATCTTTGAAAAATTATGAATATATGCTCAAGCAGATATGTCAAAAGAATCTCTAAAAGATTACAAATATACCTTTAAGCTGCTCAAGCAGGCCTACTTATAAAATTGAACTTGTGATTAGGCTAATAATATGTTGTTAAGGAATAAAGTGAAAGCAAATAGACAATATAAAGTAAAGAAACTAGAGTGTGAATATTTGAAAATATGCTCTAAATTGGAGGATACATGTGGTTCTCGACTAATCTCAAATACAAGGACATCAGTATGAAAATGCTTAGAAGTAGGTAAAAAAAAAAGGGAAACTTTGAACACAAGAATAACAATATATTTTGAAAATGTATATTAATTAATTAAAGTAAGTAAAAATTTTCTTTTTAAAATTAAAGTATTATTAAAATGAAATACTCGCAACACACCCAGTGGTATTTTATCTATTTTAAAGTGTTATTTTTTTCTATTTTATCTTCACTATATATATCACATATTCCATAAATTATTTCTCAAGACCTAAAATTACTGTGATAAAATATTTATATTAATTATTATAAATAAAAATGAATTTCTTTTTATATTTGCACATGTCGGAAAAAGGAAACCAAAATCGTAAAAATTTAATTCATATTTACTTTTGAGAGGTATTCATATTTTTGGATAGTGATTGCTAATTAACCACCAAAATGTTTGTCGTTTTGCAAATTAAGGATGCTTTTTTATATATAAATAAATCAATACAAGCAACAGGCTTGGTCCAATCCTGTTTATTTTTTTTTTTTTATAAAGAAATGACTTATACACTACTAACAAAAACTTTTTATTTAATAACAACAATTTTTCTAATTAATTAAATCAAACTTGTAGATGCACTAAACATCATGAAATATATTATACAAAAGTTTTTGTTTAAAAAAAATACAGTAAGTATTGGAATAGAACTTGCATGTCATGACTTGGTGGGTGGCTTCAATATATAACATCAACAAATAAAATATCCACTGAGTTGTAAGGGTGGATAGTCGGTTCTTTGATTTAATTTTAAAATATCCATTTTTGACTTTTTAAAATTTTTTTAATATAATTTTTTCTTATTCGTATTCATAATATAATGACTTAGACTCTTTGAGGTGTGATTTTTTCTGATCCTGCTAATACAAAATATTTTGAGTAACAAAATTTTCTTTTTAATGACTTCAAACATTAATAAAACACTGGCCGGCTATTAGTTTAATTTGTTTAAGCTCTAATGGCATCGGAATGATAGTACTTGAGGCAGTATCGGAGTCAACATTTTTATTAAGGTTGTTCATACTTTTAGAATAAGGGTGTGTGATTTTTGTATCAAGGGTGTTCAACAATTATTATATATCAAAATATTTTATATTTAACTTATATATTCGGAAAAAAAATTCGACGAAGGATGTTCATCTGACCACTCTTAGATGAATGTAGTTCCGCTCATGCCTTGAGGACATGCATATTTATAGTAATAAAGTTTATTCCTTGATAGATATGTTTTGGTTATATTAATTTGGTGGAGGAGGATCAAGTATTTAAACAAATTAATTTGGGTTTTATCTTTAGGATATATGAATTTTTTTATTTTTTTTAGTGAAGATCAAGTCTTCAAAATAAGACAATTAAATTTGAATTGTGATAGGATGATTAGGATATATCAATTTATCCTTAATCAGAGGTCTCACATTTGAATTTTTGAAAATAAAGAAAATGTTATCCTTAGAAATGAATTCTGTAATGCATAAATTTAATTGAATCACATTAAAAATAAAAGATACTAAATATCAGAAACGAGGTTTGGATGCACTTTTGTCCTTAAAGGGAGTTTGTCGAGGGTGAGAACGAGAATCGAATTGATTGAATCACAAAGATCTATTCACTCATATAGAAGAAGAATCGAAAAAGGAGCGGATGATTCATGTAGCAGTGGAAGAGTCAGTCGCCTTTTATGAAGTTTGGGCTTTCGAGATCGAATCGTAGCCAAAGTCCTTTTTCCAGGTTTAGAAAGACTGGTTCGAAAGGACCAGAAAAGATCAGTTGTTCGCTCTCCTTCAAGGAGTGAGGGAGCAAAAGAGAGTAATGACATCGTATCATACCCCTACCCTAGAAAGGGTAATGTGATTAGCTTGCTTGAACGAATCCGCTTTTTTTGCTGTGAACAAGAGGAAGCTCTGCAGATAAGTGTAAAGTTTAAACTTTTTTAACATATTTAACTATTCGATAAAAAAATATTTATTAGTACTAATTAGATCGATATATAAAAAATGTAGATTATGTATAAATATATGTATCAATTATTATTTTAGTGAATGGATGTCCAGGATAAAAAGACACATTTTTTTAATAAAAGGACAAAATTTTACACTGTCATATAGATTAGCAAAATATTTGGTAAGTCCTTTGATTTGATCCTATCAAGACCAAGTCAATAGATAATATTTATGGGATGAGATATCTACGATAAACCTCTTTATATGAGTAACTCTAATAATAATAATTAATCAAGTCTCCTAACAAATATCTAATTAGGGATAAAGTAATTACAAGTTACATTATAAATATGATTTACATCTAACCTAGATGCATTGAATTCAAATCTCATGTATGCTTTCACTTTTCCCTCTATATAAGTGTCGTGAATAAAAAATTAAAAAGGTTTACGGTCAATCTTCTCTATAGCAGTCGTACATTATTAAAAAATCATTACTTTTCTATTAAAATGCTTCATTAAAAAAATATTCAGTAACTATTTTCATAAATATGTTAATTGAATTGTGAGGAAAGAAAAAATGATAGCATTTTCATGCGGAAAAAATAGGAAACTCCCCAGTATTTTTCAATGAGAATATATTTTCTATCATACGTTTTTCCAATGAGCTGATTTGGTAGGATAAAAGTGGAAAAATCATATTTATATAACAAATTTTTCATTGATATGTAGTGCATAAATTTTTTATTTCTAGTAGCGATCTTGTATTCACTACAACAACTATTCCTACATATTTTCTTTTTTTGAACTTGACTTTCATATTATATTAATATTATATATTCTATAATAATAACTAGTTGACAAATAATATATTGATACTTGTAGTACAAGTCAATTTGGATGTTAACGAGGACCTAGAAGTCTCCCATGGATGTGTAATTATTTTCAAAGTATATCAATCAAATGCAAGGAATGTTGAACCGCGTCTTCATGGTGGAAAAAAAAAAAGATAAAAGGACATTGTAAACAACAACAACATTACCCCATTGCCTCAAAGGTTCCCGCCCATTGTAGAGTAAGGGGGGTCGGATGTACGCAGCCTGACCCCTATGTTTAAAATATAGATCGACTGTTTCCGAATGACCCATGATGAGAGTCGAAAGTTGCATTGACTAACTGATACTTCACAATGGAAAGAAGCGCAGACAGTTTAAAGAGCTATTTTGCTTTATTCCATCATACCCCAAAGCCAAAAAATAGTAAATCTTTGCGACTAACAATATTAATCTATATACAACAACATGTCTTAACTTTATTAAATACTTTTTAAAAAAGAAATGGTGATCGATGAGATTTTTGAATCTTGAAAACTTAAATGATTAATGTAGATTATGTATCAAAATATTTTTTGAATTAATTTTATGGCCTTATAAGTACATATTATAAAAATTACTGACTAAAAAAAGTGATATTGTAAAACTTTGTCTTGATGGTTATTATGTATTGTTTCATAATGTATTGTATTATATCTTACTATATTGTTCCAACAATTACAATATTTGGATAGATGGTATTGTTCTTCGTCGTTATATAATGTCATACATTCATAATTTGAATGATAAACCTACAACAAATTGAAGGGTATGTATTGTATTGTTCGTACTTCATTGTTCCAATGATTACACTATTTGGATATATTTTATTATTTTTCGTCATTACATAATATCGTACATTCGTAATTTGAATAATAAATCTACAAGAAATTAAAGGATATGTGAATTTAAAATAAAACAGTGTAAATTGAGAACATTAAAATGAAACTGGCTTAAATAAAATGAGATAAACAATAAAAATATATATAATCGATTTTAATTTATCTCAACTTAAAACATTACATGTTATAATAATTTAATAGAACAAACATACATTATTATTTGATCTAATACTCCTTACATATTAAAGTAAAATAAATAATTATTAATGGTTACGTATCATCAAGATACCACTGTCACAAAATTAAGTCAAAGTCTACATATATGGTTAAGAAAATAAAATCAAGTCAAAGTCTATACAAGGAGACTTTTAAAAAAAAAAAAAAAGCTTTTTCAATTTTTGTAAGTGGTGAATATTGAAAAATAAAAGTAGCTTAAATCAAAGGGAACGTTACCATTTGCTATTTCATAATTAAAGTCAAGAAATACTGCTGTCAATAATTTTAGTCAACAAGAAGAAGAAGTAGTAAACCCTAATTCTAGTTTTTTCCGCAAAATAGCAATTAGGAATAGGGAATATATCTGAAAGAATTCGAAAATAGTCTCTTTATTTTTATGAAATAGTGAGAAGATTTACACATATTTTATTCTCTTCAATTTTATTTATGAAATTTCACTGGGTATATTATTGTTGTTGAATATATCTCAAAGAAATGTCCATTTTTCCATTGCAGAGTCCCATTATTATTTATTGCAGTACTAGTTTAGTATACATATTCTGTATGCTTACTTTATGTTAATAAAATTATATTAAAAAATAATTAAAAAATAGTAATTTATATTAAAATAAATATTATATCGATCTAAAATGATAATAATTTCATATATGAAGGCTAGAAAGTTATTTCAAAAATGTGAATCTCTTTGTAATGATATTTTTAATTAATTGATTGATTTTGTTTATCATAATTTAAGTAAGATTTATATAAGATAAAAATATTATTTTTACAGTTTTAAAAATAAATTTTAATATAGTTTGAATAATGAAAGATTTAAGAAGCAAAATTTTATCTCAATTTTGAAATACTAAATATTGTGGGTTTTCACATGTTACAAATAAATGAAGATTTAATAGGTATAACTTTGATTAATTTCAAAACGATGATCAACATGTAATAGTATAACAAAATACCAAATGTTTGTAAAAATATAATTAACCCCCCCCCCCTTCCCCCATAGAGTGTACTAGCAGGTCAAGCAATCTGTAATTATTTTATGATAACGCATATTAGATATTAATATAATATCTCCTATTTACCAAAAAAAAAAAGGGGGGTTAGATAAAATTTAAACTTTGGATTTGAAGTTATTATTCACTACTAACACACTACACACACTAATGAATAAAGGAAAGGATAAAAATGGATGATATAATAATGAGCATGAGGATATACACATTTTAATAGAAAAACTAATAAAAATTATTAGGTCATGAGTGAATTATTTATCTGTAACAATAACATAAACGCCAAATATTTAGAAAAAAAATATATTTTAGTATTATCAATCAAAAAAAATAATATGTGGCTTTTTTATGCTAAATCGTCAAGTTTAATATTTAAAATTTAAAATTTAGATGGTTGAAAACTATACGAAAAATACTATAAGTTGCAATCCTTCTCATATTAATATTATAAAAAAATACATCTTAAAATATTGATCAAAATTCATATATTTTGTTTTCGATAAGTGAAAAGATGATGATAAGTAAAAGTGAACGAAGAGAGTAATCATTAATTCACCCAAAGTCATTCATAATTTTTTATCTTACTGCTTCTATGTCCCATTTAGTGTAACACCACTTAACCTGATATGATGTTTAAAAAAAAAAAAACTTTTTGAAACAATCCTAAATATACATGTGGTTGTAATCATTTCACTGAAGAAAAAAAAAATAAAATAAAATTATTTCTGATTATAGTAAAGTAAATACAAACTAAAGAAAATAAAATAAAAAGCGTCACATAAAATCAGATGAAAAAGGTATTTCTAGGACTCCTTAGTTTTTAAAATATATTTTTCACTTCCACATATTTTAGATTTTTTTAATTTTAAATGTATTATAAAAATTTACAAATATATTTTTAAAAAATTATAAATTATGATTTTATTTATTATAGAATTGCTTAATAAAAGACAAAAGTTCAATCAACATCTATAATTAATTATGACACCACAATGACGTAGATATTAGGGTATTAATTTATTTAATTTTTACTAAATTCTTAAATAAAATAATACTGTTTTGACATTTAATGCCTATCCATAGTGGGAGATTACGGTCATTCGAGGATACCATCGTTGTTGTATTTTGTTGAATATATATCTACAATTAACTATTAATGGTGTAATTTTTAAATATTTTTCTATCGAAAAATTTTCACAAATAGTTATAAATAAGTATTTTAATTATAAAATGACTAATTATGCTTCATAACTGCAGTTTTATTTGCTATGAATATTTTTGTTTGTATAATTTATTGTGAATACATAAATTCGTATTTGTATAATTCACTATTAATATACAAACAAGATAAATAGACCATTTTCAATAGACAAATTTGTTCGTATCATGTCAATATACAAATAAGATAAGTAGTTGATTGCCAATATAAATCCCTTTGCATAGTTCGCTTTCAATTTCAGATCATGCAATTGATCCCACTCTTGTCTAGTGGTAAGGCTTAGAATTTCGGGTCCCAATTAGATTTTTTTCAGTTTTAGCAGTTGTTAGTGTATTTCTGAAACTATGATTTATTTATTTTAGCTCTATATTTCTAAAACGTTCTTTGCACTTGTGACACCAGGCCTTTGATGCCAAATTTAGTGATGTATTTTCGTATTTATCTATCTATTAAATTGGTTATTATTGTTTGCTTTGAGAATTATGGTTCTTCAGCCTTGAACTAATTTTTGAGTCATGACAAGTTTGATATCATAGGGTAAGTAGTTTGCTACCAATATATAAATTCTTTTATATAATTCGCTGCCAATATATAAATTCTGAACTTTAATTAATAGTCATTTTCATTAAACTATAGTAGTGAACTGTAATTAAGTTAAACTATAGCTAAATTTATTAATAAATATTTGCTTAGTTATATCATTTATTTTTTCATATTATCAAATTATGTAAAGAGGACAAATGATATTGCATTTGTTAATAGTAAATAAGGAAAATAATATGCAAGAACTAATTAGAAACATTTTGATAACACAAAAAATTCTATTAGAGAGTCGGGAGACAAGAGCTTATCAATTGGACAATTTAGCAATTGAATATGCTTATCTTATCTTAAAACATAAATTACGTATAATTATGGTTAAATCAATAAATTTTAGAAAACTACTTGCTAAATTTGGTAAGAATAAAATATTATTCATAAATTTTAATATCAATTAAATCTCATTACTTTCATCTGATATTTTTTATGAGGTAAAATATAAGTTGAAAATAATAATATTAATGGATATTAAAATTTATAAAAAAGAAATATCTTATTCTTATCAAATTTGGAGAGTACGTTGTATTGTATTCTAAAATTTGGAGACTTAACTATGGTTATAATATATGTTACTATAATATAATTTTGACTTTTAAAATTGAATAAGACGCATATCTCTCATCTAGAAGCGCACTTAACCAAATGAATAGACGGTGTAATGGAGGTGAGCCAAGTCCATAAATTGCATGCTATTGTGAGCACCTACACTTTTAATAACTTAACTATATTTTGTCTCGATTCACCCCTTCATGTGTAGGCTTAGATTTTTTATGAACTAATTAAATATGTAAAAACAAAATATATTTTTATTAACATATTGTAGTGAAATGCAAACTCAGGACTTTTGCTTAATATGACACCATATTTTTAAAAAATGACTATTTCACCTAAAAATTTAAATTTTATAGATATATCAAAACAATTTAATTACATAATTATATTGAATTTCTTAGAAATTTCTTACTTTGGGATAGGAAGATAGATTCATTGACCATATTTAATTACTTTGGAATGCATTTTATTCTTCTCCACTACGTCTTGATAATTCTTTTGTTGAATATTTCTCATTATTACTTTTTATTTCCAACATGATATATCATGATAATATTTATTTTATTTATTTTAGAAGGAATTTAAGTTCTTCCACTACGACAGGCATGATTATAAAGTTATAGTCAACAAAGCATTATACCAAACGAAGTTTCTTGGTGTTTGCGACTTTTTTTTTTTCAATCTAACGTCCTACTAATTTAAATTCGTGTGTAAAATATTTTCATTTTAGAGGGTAAATGCTTATGAGAAAATCAAATAAAAGAAAAAAAATTAATATTAGTTATAACTATGGTAGAATTTAAACTATATATCATCCTTAATTAATGTCAAATTCACATTTAGGATGTGTTTGATAATTTTATCATGTTTAATTGTTCAAAATATTTTGAAAAACAAGTCTCTGAAAAATGAGGAAATTTAGTTCCTTAATGAAAGTGGGAATATAAGTTCCATAAGTAACTTTTGTGTTTATTGTCTCCTCCTCACTTGTTCTAATAAACCCATCCCCCAACTCTTGATCATTCCACTCCCGAACCCTTGACACTCGCAACCAAGATATAGTTAGACAACATTAAGGAGTTTATTTGAATTCTGCTCATCGAATATATTGTTTATTATATTGCTAAGATTATTTTTTACGTATATAATAGATATTAAATTTTTTTTTACTATTTCATTTTTTTTTTTTTTATATTTTGAATCTCTTCGAGAAAAATTCCAATTCTATCACTTCTTTCCACCCATCAAACACACCCTATGGTATAGTCTTTTCAAAACACACAAGAACGAAAATATCATTCAAACAAAAGCTGCTAAGCTAGTAATTATACAGCCATCGGCCCACAAAAGAAGAAAAAAAAATTCCAATATACTTACCTTCCTGACAAAATAATAATAGCAAATTCATTATGTTTTTGCATTTAATGCAAGAAAATGTGAAAATGTATACGTGATCCATTCGATGACTTAAACTTTTAGATAAAATGATTTATAAACTTTCATACGATATTAGAGCCAATATAGGTTATGTATATCAAAATGAATATCTTCATATATTTTGGATCCATTAAAAGAATAAAAAATATTCAATATGTGAGAGCATGTAATGCATGTAATTGAGAATAAAATTAAATAAATAAAAGTATATTCTTTCTGACGGCTAATTAACTAAGTCCATGAATATTAATGTCATTTTTCACTTTTACAACAAATATAATACAAATTTTCTTGGTATAAGCTGCGAACTATAAAGAATTAATTCATCATAAAACAATTATACTAATTTTTCTAATAAATTTCACGACTTAATTTGTGTTAGACTACACTATTGTCAAGAATAGAAGTGTTTGTATCATGTAAAATTGTGCTATGATGTTCTTCTAAGATTTTTCATTTTCATCTTCTGCTCCAATGAATATTAAAATTCGCCTAAAAAATATACATTCTTTTTTAAAAATTACGTAATTGTCAATATAAAAACTAGTTTGTGATCATCGTTTTTGTGTTCAGTGGTGGAGCCAAGATTTTAACTAAAACGGTTCAAAATTTGAAGAAGCAAATACACGAACTAGCTGAATAGAGTTCGATATCTATTATATATACATAAAAAAAAAAATTTAACCTTATATAAATAATATAATTTTTTACTGAAAGAGGTTCAGATGAACCCCCTCACTGTATGCTGACTTCACTCCTCTCCGCGTCCCGCCCTCTATTAAATATAAGCGTTACAACCGCCCAACTATATCCTAAGTCCCTTAATTAAAAAGTAACTGCCAAAACACTGGTAATAAATGAGTTCATCAAAATTTGGAGGCTAACAAGAGAAGCTACCAAACTATTTGGTCCCCAAAAATATATGGTGGAGTAATTTTCGTTAAATTATTCCATTTTATATTTTACTTCTAATACTATTAATGATAATAAATTCAAAAAACAATAAACAAATTAAATTAAATTAAATACAAATAAAGAGTAATTTAACTTACATTTACCGATAATGTAATAAAGTTTTCACACTTCCAATGCAATTTAATCTAGTGTAAAAGGTTACTTGTCTTATTTTTCAAATATTTTGATAGTGGAAACAAAGTAGAGTTTATATAAATCACATTGTGTAAAGAGTTAATTATTATTTTTCTTATCTTTTTTTGATTTATAGAAATTCTTTGAAAAAATATGGCAATCCGGATACATTAATTCAGTTTTGGATATAAAAATTAGGGTTTTAAATATCAACAAGTAACATTTAAAATATGATACATTGAACATGGTGATAATTCAAGAATTATAATTAATGTATCCGATGAAAATAAAGATTTTTGAAATTTTTAAAATAGGTGAGAATAATAAAACATATAATAAATAAAGTAGTGTAATTAGATAATTCCAAAAAAGATTTACTCCATTAAATGTACCAAGGTTAAATTTTTAACAATTGAACATTGTTTGGTTTAGATTTGAAAAATATTTAGAATTTTTTAAAAAATATATTAAATATTTAATGACGAACTCAAAACTTTTCTTAAGGAGTTTTTAAAAAAATAAAATATTGTATTTAATATTTAAACTTGAAACATCAGGACAAATCTTGAACACTTCAATTACCATATCAAACTC
>JAABOM020060322.1:0-11976 GCA_011800125.2 Solanum clarkiae
GGCTCTCCAAATTCTATCTGTCATATAATTTTTTTTTTAAAAAAATAACATAGATTGGGCTGGTGAATTTAAACTATCTAAAAAATCATATTAAAAATTTGATTGACTCTCCAAATTCTATCTGATATATAAATTAAAATAAAAAATAATATAGATGGGGTTTGTACTAGCATTGTCTCATATGTCTAGTATATATAAGAAATGTAAAAGTAGGCAATAATCTGTCAACATGCTTGTTTGTATTGTCTGCTTATTCTCCTTTGTTATGTGGGATACATAAAAATATTTTATGGGCTCCATTGATATTTTACACTTATTCCGTTTATTTTTATTCGTTCATTTCAAATTATTCATATATCTTAAATTAATGATTAATATGAGTTTTTTGTTTTCATTTTTATATTAATTGCTATATAATCTTACATTTTATTTCAGTTAATGTTAAGCTTAAAATATTGGAGGGGGGATATTCTCTTCATATACTAAAAGGTAAAATTTTTAAAAAAAGTTAAATTATTGTAGCAATTGTATTTTTTTTTGTTGATATGAAAAAAGATAAAAAAAAATTGTTTGTACAGTTGTTCATTTCTTTTCACTCCTTAACTATCTGTTTGGCTATAAAAATTATGATTACATTTTTTTAGAATAAATTTTACTTGAAAATTCGTGTTTGATCTTAAAAATTCAAAATTTTATTTGAAGTTATGTTTTAATTTAAAAAATAACTCATGATTTATTTTTTCTAGCTCACTTTAAAAAAACATATACAAATATAAATATTATTCTACGTATTAAAAAATATAACTAATTATTGTAAAAGTTAAATATAATTGGGCCCGTATGTGTATATGTGTGTATGTATATAATTGTCTGATGAAAGATTTTTAATGAATTCTTTCTGTCCCGTTGTCTCGGTCCATTCTTTTCTCTTTAATTTTCACTTTTCGTCCTTTCTCACCAAGTAATAATAATTTTTTTATTTTATATTATTTAATCGGTCCATTCTTTTCTCTTTAATTTTCACTTTTCGGCCTTTCTCACCAAGTAATAATAATTTTTTTCATTTTATATTATTTAATCTTCATTGATTTAGCATACTCATAATGGTTAAAACAAATTACTTAAAGATGTATTTTACAAAATAAACTTTATTAATAATGATTTGGAATCCTAAATTTGAATATTACTACATTATAGTAGCATGAAAAAAATGTAATATAACTCTCTTATAACAAGAATATAATATACTTAGCGTAATACCACAAGATAGAATCTAAAAAAGATGGAGTATATGTAAACTTTAACTTTTCTTCCAAAATAGGGAGGCAGTTTCTAATAGACCCTCGGCTAAAAAAAAGGGTCTAAAGTGCCCGCGAAACAAAGAAGTAATTGAAGTACAAGAAACAAAATAGCATAGCAAATGCAGATAGTAACATAACACAACTACACAAAGCAATACAATTATTGGTGTATAAAAAATAACAAATAGTAACGAAAATTGAATAATTAAGAAGAAATTACAAGAGCAATACTACGGTTATTAATATGAACAGTTAGCAGGGCAACACACTGTTACGTGCTAATCAACTTCTATTCTAATTCACATCTTTTTGACGCCCTTCTATCTAAAATCATATCTTTGATAACTTACGAAATTTTATACGAGAACAAGGAAGCGGGTAGTCGTACATGGAGTTACTGAATCCACTCAATACACCTGATCGTTTTACTTATGTACTTTCTTGGAATTATTGCTGAAGTTGCACTACAATATTTTGATTCCTACAAATTGGATTTGGCAGAAATAAAAAGCTGCAAGTGAATCTCTCTATCATATTTAAAAAATGGTGGCCCAGCACACATTATTGAAGAAATTTATTCATGTTATCTTTATTCTATCGATCAAACCATCTTATAGGTTCAAAATAAACCACTAGCAAAAAAACGTGTATACATTAGGGTTTTATGGTCCCTGCAAGATTTTTATTTATATTAAAATAAACATATGAAAAAGAAGAAGAAAGCGACTCAAGTTATTTATCATTTCCTTTTGTCTGATCTTGTTTCCTTTTATTTTACTTTTATGATTTTCCTAAAAAGAAAATGACTTTGATTCTCATTCTATTTGCTTTGACCTTATCCCATTTTACTTCCCCTCTCTCCCATCCAAAAAATTTTTTTTAAAAAAAAAAAAACAATTAGGAAGTAAGAGTTTGGCTAAGATGGTTAAAAATTAGTGTATAAGTTACCTTTTGGTTTATCTAGGTACAAGCTAACTGTCTCAATAAGATTAGACGCCAAAGTCAATTTTATCAAGAGGTTTTTAATTTTTTTTTCGAGCTGACATATATAAATTGAATGACGGTAACATACTCAGTGTGATCCTACAAATGAGGTCTACGAAGAGTAGGTATAATGAAGTAAGAATATAAACAACACAATTTTCAATGAAAAAAATGTATGAATTTAGAATAATAAAATTTGGATAAAGAATTTGATAAATTGATATAGTGATATTGAATTAGTGTTTCCCTAAATCTGATGAGTTGATATAATAACATCGAAATAGTATATACTATTTTAATATAATGATAACTTGTTGCAATGCTTGAAATTTAAAGAAGACATTTATCGTGATCCGAACTCGGGTGCGATGGCGCTTGCCTTAACCCACAAAGAAAAGTCAGCCCAAGATATCAATTACACAAGTAAAGCAGAAATAACAACTCAAAAGAACAAAATAAGCAGATAAATGAATCACAACTTAAAACACCCCCAAGACGTAGTGTCATGTGTAAATCTTCTAAATTCTACGTCGAATTAAAGAGAATACAAGTATCAATGTTCTTGTTTCTCAAATAAAATAAGAATATGATAAAAAAATTCTTGAGGACTTGTTGAATGACAAGCGACTATCTCTCAAGTCTCCACCGAAAGCTCAGACCGAGAATAGAAATAGACAATCAGAAGGATTCATACTCACAACCTACACAAGTTTAAAAGTAAAGAGTGATTACTCAACAAGATATATGGTACTCAGTAAGCAAACTATTAAACACAAAGTAAACTAATGAAGAACACAAATACTCATATAACATTGATCAATCGAACCTCCACAACTACAACCTTCAAATAAATCAGCCCAATATAATAGTTTATGATTCACTTTGCATATAGTTCAATAGTAAATCACTAATAAGACAAACTGTTAACATCAAGTTCATCAATTAATAAAATCACTAAAAGGGGTATTTACAATCTACGGTAGATGAAATATAAAATGATGCAATAAAAATGTCAAGTAAAGAGATGTATGTCTATCCTACATCATGCATACGCTGAAACTTAGACCGAAATTCATGGAGGACTAGCAGGTTCATTTACTCGTCAAAAAAGACCTAGGCCATTAATATACCCTCTGAAAGGAACCTCGGCATCAAACATCCGCCTAAAGAGACCTCAACACTAAACATTTACCGGAAGGGATCTCGACACCAACATTTGTCGAAAAAGACATCAGCATCGCGGTATCTCAAAATTAATGCAAATAAGCATGTTCACGCAACAATGAGAATATGATGGAACTCATAACAACATATAATTCACATTAAATCAAACACGACATATTTTCAATAAAGAGTAATTATTATTGATCAAGTCTTCCACAACACAACACACTTCAACAAATATCATCAAGTTGTCTTTATTGTCCTTTCTCTTATCTTATTATAACGACTAATTGAACAATTCATCACATAGTCAATTCTTTATTATTCTCCAACACATATAACAAGAAAATTACGAGGTTCAATATACTCAACTGAAATTTAAAAATTTATTTGCCTCAACTTAAATTAAGTATCTATTTCAAAATTTAAGTCTTTCCTTTCCGACAAGCCTTAGAATCAATAAAATATATTCAAATATAGAATCATAATAAAAAAATACAAGAATATCAATACACAATTCATTAGTTTTGAAGACCAAATTCAAAACAATCCAAAAATTTATTTCCAGAAAAGTAGGGATAAATTTAGAAATTAATACATAATTATATTCTCCAAAGAATTTTAAAATCAACTTCCAAAATTATTTCAAAAACAAAGTTGAAATCAGCCCATAATTACCAATTTACCTAAAATTTATATTCTTGAGAAAATTCATAAAATTTGAAGTTAAAAAACAAGAATTAAAAGTTGAAATTATGAAATGATTAGTGGAAAATGAAGATTCTAAGTCAAAATTACTTATCTAATGAATTTGTCTTGAAAAGAAATCTTTAAATAGTCAATAATTTTCAAAGCTCAAAAATGAAAAATGAAAAATGAAAAATGAAAAAAAATAATTTTACAAAATTAAAAACTTACAGATCAATTTGTTTACCACAATCGCAATTAGGAGCCTCGTAATACCAGTGGCCATCCAGTTTGACCCTTCGCAAACGTGGCCCCTTTTCTCGTGATCGCAAAGGTTAAACTCTACAATCCTCCGTGAACACAATCCATACTCTGTGAATGCGGAGGTCCCTATACCACACTTTTTGTGAACGCACGCATTAGCTCCATGATTACGGGGGAGGTTACACCAGATATCAGAAATCAGCAATACCAAATCATATCATTCACTGAAAAGACTCTCGAGATTCGTTGAGAACTTCATGCACACAAATAATAATATTATCTTACTAAATTTAATATTTTGGACTCTTGATCCAAGATTTTTTTAGTCGCAACAAATTAACTTAAGGCTTAAAAATATCAAAACGCCTTCGAAACTCTTTCAGAAAATCAAAACTCATTCTTAGACTAAAATCACCTATTGTATCCAATAGAATCATCAGAAATTCATTTTGAGAGTCTAAATTATAAATATTGACCAAAATTAACTCTTAATTTAGAAATAACTTAAACTTTTAACTTAAAACATCAAATCTACGAAACAACCCTCTGAAACCGACAATTCTGCTAGACCAAACTCCATCTCCAGAGCTGATGAAACTGATGAAATTTTATTTTGACACTCCTAACACTAGTTGGTACCAAAAATTACTTTTGAACAACTTAAGCCTTCAGAACTCAAAAACTTTAAAATTTCTCAACTTATCAATAAAACCTAAAACTAAACCCACAAACTAATCAAACATGACTTGAAGCAACTAATGAAAAAGGGTAAAATGATATTTTTCTTACAAATTTTTAGAAGTAACTGTCAAGGTTATTACATCATCTATTAATAAAACCATGTTCGTTCTCAAACATAAAGTTAAAAAAATATCTAAAGCTTCAAAAGTTGAGAATATTTGATGTGTGTGGCAAACTCCGTCTCCTAAGTAGCCTCCCCAACTGGATGATGCTTTCACTGCACTTTTACTAAAGTAATCTTCTTTGACCTTGGTTTCTGAACCTGCTTATCCAAAATCACTATTGACTCATCCTCTGATGACAATTTCAGAGTTAACTCCACCGAATCAAGCGAAATCATATTAAACTTATCGGGCATATACTTTCAAAGCATGAAAACACAAAAATTTGGATGGCTATCTGATAAGCTAGGTGGCAACGCTAACTCATAGAGTACCTCCCTAATTCATCTTAAGATCTCAAAAGGTCCAACGATCACCTCTCTAATTCGTCTCTGTGCCTTATTTGCAAAGATAGGAATGTTAACTGAACTTCATCGCAATACACCCTCAAATCATAACGTTCTAAAATCAATCATTTGAGCCAAAACCAATTTTGGAATTTCACTCGCCCGAATTCGATTCCGTAAAGCTATATATTATCTTGGCTATCAAATCAAAAGATCAAACTAATACTCCAAACCCCAATCTATTATTGGAGTATCTCAGACCTAGTCATTTGACTCAAATTTCGACAAAAAACTAGCCTATGCTCAAAATTTCCATGTTAGTTACTTAGGAATTTTCTGACCCAAATTGTTTCCTCATAAGTCTATCCATAATGATAGAAACAAAACATTACATGTATTGTAAAAATAAAGGAAAACCCCTTTATTCTTAGCATTTCTTACTGATAGAATTAGTAATTGAATATTATTCGCGTTCAACTCAAACCACCTTACATTTTCATAATGAAAAAGCACATAGAAGAATTTAAAATTTAAATTTTATGAGTTAAAAAAATTTATTGATAATTATTTGATTTTTTAATTTTAAAATATATTATTATATTTATCTAATATTTTATTGGTGAATTGAAGTAACTAAATTCAGTCAACCTGCAAGTGGTGGTGGCCTTGGGTGGAGGAGCATTTTGAAAATAATGCTTTCATCTTTGAATTTTCTTTGTTTTCTTTTGAAAAATTGAATGAAAAGATTTCATAAAATGATATTAGCCCCACCCTCACATAATTCTTTAAAATGGGTTTAATCACACATCCAAATTCTCAAATTTTGAAACCTAAAGTACGTAGTATTTTTTATTAGTATCGTTTTTAAAAATAATAATACATTTCTATTTTTTAGACGATTTAATGATTAGGAAGTTGCTCGATGAGCACCTTTGGATGGTGCTTTCTAATTAACCATAAGATCTTCTTTTCTATGCATTTCTTAAAATTTTGGGGTATACTATGATGTTTTTCAAATCATCTAGAAGCTCAAATATTATGATATATTTAAGATCATAAATTTTAAAAATCTCATACAATAATAACATATTGAAAACCTCAGATTTTTAAAATTTTCATTTCTATCTAACATTTCACAACGGATCAAAACTATATCCATGTTTGACAAACAATATATATCCTTCATAATCAAGTAAACATTTTGCTGACGATCTCAAACATTAGATTACGTATATATTTTCCACAAGCTTATGTGTTCAGCACACAACTAACTAATCTAAGACTTATCCAATAAACCAAAAAAAGGCCTCAATTATTATTATTATAATATAATAAGTAACAAAAATAACATCTTCTAAAAAGAGCCACCAAGAAAATTAAAGTGAGTCCACAATATATATGAGACTTAGTAACTAAGCAACACAAAAAAGAATTACTCCTAAATTGAAGAATATATATATGTGGTCGGTGACGATTCTAAAAGCTTTGATAAATAATACATCAATCTTTCTTCTTTACCAAAAAGAAGAAATCTCAAAAAGCCAATTACACTCAGACATTTTGTTCAATAAAATATAATCCTTTTCCCCCCTCCCACCACCATTGTCCTTTTTCATAACTTTCAACAAGTTTTTTTTTAGTCCATTAAAGATCTTGAACATGACATAATATTTATTAGTCAATAAATTAAAAGAGATCACATATATGTATATATGTATGTCATATGACTCCATATTCTCTCTTTCAATGGGATCTCTTCATTAATTCATAGTTATATATCTCATAAAATTGAAATCCTGAAACTATCTTATTTGTATAACTCAGATAGACCACTTGATGCAAACCCTGGTCATTTGGTTGGCAAGATATAATCCTAAGATAATTAATTTCAGGATAAATTAACCTGAGATAAGTTATTCCACCATATATATGGATAACTAAAGGCAAAAATGGTGGATAAATAGTTTAAGGATTACCTTATACCTCCAGCTAAACATGGAACGAAATAATCCTACATTTTGTCGCGGGATTATTATAACACCTCACACCAAATGACGTTGGTTATATATATGTGAATGAACGTCCATCTAACATGGTGGTATGAAAAGTTTATTGAATGGGAAGAAATTAAGAAGACATCTTGATGAAAAGTTGTTATAAATATACAACCTTGAGAATCATTATGTTAGGCAAGATTCTAACCTTCACTCAGTTTGTTAATGCACTGAAAGGATACAATTATATGAAAGAAGATAAGCAACAAGGAACATATTGATCAAGATTTTTTTACTCTCAATCTTGTTTTATAATCTTTTTGAGAGATACAATTTGAAAATAAAAAAAACATATTATCTATAACAACTTAAATTTCTTGATGAAATAAATAAATAATCTTAGTATACATAATATCATAGCATGCAAAAAAGAATCTTGAGTTTGAATCTTATCCGCAAGGAGTAGTAGTACATAAGTATTTACATGTCAAATTGATTTCATAGATCAAACCATAAAGGTTCCTTTAAAAGTTGAAAATTAATAATAAATGAGGATACAAATAGACAACATTGAAGATTTGTCTAACTACCCAACATTAATGGCATCACCATTAAAAAGTTGTAAACTTTGTCATGAAAAAGCACACATTTTACATTCCAAAAGAGACCAATAGTCATACTCCACACACCCTTTTAGTGCACATATTAATTTTTTAACTTCCAAAAAGAAGATGATGTATGCACAATGCATGTCTTATTCATCCACCCCCAAACTATATGCTCTGTGACCCCCACACACACCCTTTTTCTGGATGCCACATGCCCACATCCATTCAACACATGTGATTATTTCGCAGTGGCACAACCAGTATTTTCGTCAAGAGTGTTCATATTTTTAGAATATTAGTGGATGATTTTTGTATCGAGAGCGCTCAACAATTAATATAATTAAAATATCTATATTTAACTTATATATTCAAAAAAAATTGACGAAGGATGTTCATCTGATCACTCTTGAATGAATATAGTTCCGTCTTGCTGTTAGGTCTCTATACATTTCATATTCTTGATGCTGTTTTCTTGTTTTTATATGTTTTGCTAATAGTTTATTATCATACATACTTATTTCTAGCAAACAATTAGCTTTACGTCATAAAGTAGTGGATCATCAAATTATTACAAAAATGACAATCAAACCAGAAATATTCAAATATATATATGTCCTCTAAATTAAAACATAGTGTAGCAAATATGTGAAACCACTAGTAGAAAAACTCAAGGCATGTTTATAAATTATAGTAATTTTTAACATCGAAGCTATGGACATATATTATTTCATTTGTTAGTATGTTAAAAACCGTTAACTTATATTAAACTGTTTACTTTTAACTTAGAAATTGGTGATCGATTTTGATTGTTACATAAATACGGGTAGAGAAAAATGATAAATTTTTACATGTTAAAAAAAATGTAAACTATTACTGAAGGGAATATTTGCTTAATTTCGCATATTCCAAGGATATATTTGATGTTTTTTCACTTATTTATCAGTTAATTAAATTAAGGTCAAAGGTAAAGACGTACATATGCGAACTAAACAAACACTCTCTCTATATATAAAGAACATATCTCCTCAATTTTGAATAGTTGAGAACATGTTTGACTTTTTTTCCATATAAGTAAATAAAAGTATGTTTTTTAATAATTTAAGTTTTTTTATTTATTAGTTTATAATATTAATATAATATGTATGGAGAAAGCAGAAGAGGTCACGAATTATATTTATCATAGTGGTCATCCCTCATTTTGGTGTAGGCTCATAGAAAGAATTTAACTCATACGTGAAAAAGACGTGTTGAGATATAATTAATTAAGTAAATAAAAGTACTAATTTTTAGTGATTTAAACTTTTAGTTAGATGATCACATAATATAGAAATAACATTATATTATTACAACATTAGTAAATGAACCTCAAGTCTTACTCAATTGTTTTCATAATTAATTTCAAAATGATGATGTAGCAATATAAGAAAGAATAACAATATTAAACCAATGAATTTGTGTCCACTGGTTAGTATGTATACTTATCCAATATTAGGTAACAACTTTCTTGGAACCACACAGCACGTTTTCTTTTAGGCCACCTTTCTCATATTTTGTCTTGTAGGAATGAAAAGAAGATAAAGTTTTGAATATATTGAATTTTGAAACAATTGGGAGCAGACCATCTTTTGCGAATTTTTTTTAAAAGAAAAAAAAGGGCAAAGGGTTGATATATTTTAATTTTGTGATACATCTCTCATTATAAAAAGTGGTTCACGTATATACTAAAGTTTTGAATATATTGAATTTTCAAACAATTGGGAGCAGACCATCTTTTGTAATTTTTTTTTTTATAAAAAGGGCAAAGGGTTGATATATATTTTATTTTTGTGATTTAGAGTAGATACATCTCTGTTGACACCTAATTTTTACCCTCCATGGTGTCAAATTATTCACGGGGCTTTATTTTTATTTTCAACATTTTTTTTAAACAATTATTAAAAAAAATAATAAAAAAATAAAAAAAGTTAAAAGTTCACGCGCCCCATACCCTTATCTCCCATCTCTCTCTCTCTTCTTCTTCATTTCATTCTTTCCCATCCCCTTTACCCAAAAACCCTAGCCGTCCCAAACTCCATTCCCCTTAATCTTCTTCTATTTCATCTCCTTCATCTCCTTCACCAATGGAAACCAACGATTTCCCCATTTCCCATCTTTTACCTTTCCCCTTACTTCTTCAGAAAACCAAAGATCAAAACTAGTGACCAAAAATCGGCATCGAAAATCCGACAACTCCCAACGTTCTTGCCCCCTTGTCCCCCATGCGTGTTTGAAAATGTCAACCTTATCCCACTTGCGAATTTGAATTTTGAAACACCCATTCCTCCCCCCCCCTCAATTTATCTTAGTTTGGGGCTATAAATTCCCCTTTTCTTTCACCGAGAAGGGGCGATGATCGAAATAGAGAAAGAGACTAGATTTTGGTTCAATATTCTGCAATTTCCAGAAATAATAGAGCAAAAGATTCGAGCCGCGGTTTGAGCCGAAGTTCGTGGTGGTGTGAGTCGATCTTTCGCAAAGCTCGTTGTCGTCCCAATTCGCTGCTCAAAGAAAGGTAATACTCCAATTTGGTCTCCTTTATTCTGTTTGTATCTGATTGTTAGATTGAATTTTAGTGTGACACTCAAATCTTGATTTGTTTTTATTCTATCATGACTGAAATTATTACGTTGTTGGCTCGCTATTGCTGTATATTGCTGTGTTTTTTCCTTAGTTGTGTAATACTATAAAGTTGTTTTGCTGTTAAGATAGTTCCTGGAATCACAGGCTGTGTTCATCGTTTATTTGAATGCTCTATTCGATTATTCGTTTAAAATTGTCAGTTTAAGATGAAATGCAGCTCGTAATATCCCTCTTTGTCATCTTTGTTTTTTACAAGTATATTGTCATAATTCATTTGTCTATCAGATTTGCTTTTTGAGCTACGACCTTGCGAAAGTCAACATATTCTATATCGATTCATCTGATTTTCAGTCATACAACATGTTAGATGGCATTCTTAAGTTATGTTAATTTGTGCTCGTTTCGCCCTGGGAATGTCACTGTTCTGATGTCTGTTCTTTCCCAGTACATTATGATGTCCAAAAATGATTTTAGTTTTGAGAATGTGTGTTACTACACTTTGTTTATAATCTGTTTGGGTCTTTGGATTAGAGTTTTCATGTCTTTTGATCCCTGTTCATGCTGGTTGTGTTGAAACATGTTCCTAAATTCCTATGCTGGAATTTTAAGCTTCAGTTAGTTTAGTGTCCACCTATAAAGGCCATACACTCTTCTATTGTTTTTACGTTGATCACTTATTTTGCTTATCCTTTCTAAGCTTGAAGAAAATGTGCACTTTGGGTTACTGTTTGGTTTCCTGTTAGTCTTTTAGTTCGGAATCCCGTTTGGTTACCTACTTCGGGTACCCTGTTTAAGTCTAAATGAAGAAGCATGCCCGTAAGTGTTTGCACATTAGATGAGTTGGAGCTGCTGCTTGTTTTCTTCAAAATGCAGATTTTCCTAATTTAAAACTTCATCAGGATAGCCCAACTTCAGAGAATAAACTTTGATCAAATGCATCTGATTATGAAGGTTTCTTGTTTGTGTCCTTCTCTTAGTTATTCACCCTCCTCGTTTACTGCTAGTTATTAAGAGTCAAGACAAGTATTGAATGTTTATGCATATGCTGTAATATTTCTGTCAAATACACTGCTTCTCTGTTGCTGTGACGTGATTCTTCTGATTCACTGTGTTCACCTGATAAAATTTCCTCTGTTATCTGTCCCTTTTACTGCTTTTAGATATCT
>JAABOM020060323.1:0-11975 GCA_011800125.2 Solanum clarkiae
TAAAATATGCTGCCCCGAGAATGCATCTCGGCTCAATTAATCAAACAACACAACAACAACAACCTGCAAACCCAAAACAATATTTTCAATACCATAACTATCGAAAATAACACGAAACGAAAACTTAACGCAATAAGCCAAAACAGGGCAGCTTCCATATCAATGACATTTACTACATTCAATCCCTTCTACATACTCCACAAATCACATTTCAACACGCCAACGCCCAATACAACTTTCCGACGTCAAAACGCAACATAATTATAATTCCGGGCTCCAATTCTAACTAATTACATATACACTTTTACAAAAATAATTCCACTCTTCTTTTACATTATAAAATTAATTTCCGTGTCAACTAAACACAAATATGCAATTATAATCCAATACATTTCCATATTCCTTTTCATTCCCATTTTAACCCTAACTTTCCAAATTCAAAATTTAGCTAATAATCAATCCCTTTTTCATATTTTTCTATCAATATAACACATCCCTCACATGTCCATAAGCTTAAATTCACATAAGGAAGGCTAAAAACTAACTTACCTTCTAATCCCTTTATAAAGTTCAAATCTTCGTAACCGATAAACCACGCGTTTTCTCGACCAACCAACGCCTCCATGCTACTCAGGGTATCCAATATACCGAGCTTGAAGCGTCAAATATCGAAAATCGGAAAAAATCAAATTTTTGGTCCTTGTATTGTAGCAAGCCAAGAGCTTGTTATGGTTGTTCTTGATTTTCTTCTTTCTTTTTTTTGTGTTATTGATAAGTGTGAGATAATGTTAATCTTGTACAAGAGAAGTGTATATATACATGTACACCTACACTTACAACATTTGGACCAATTAAGAAGTGACAAACCCACAAGGCCCCACCACAATTTGCTCTTAAAGTCCAACTTTAGGAAATTTCCACTCTTGGTGCTATATTTTAATTAATTTGATCCAATTGAGGATGTTCGGGGTTTACGTTAAATTACGGGTCCTAACAGAAGACGACTCAAAGTAGGTAAAAGCCCCACTCCGATGTGAGAAGGAGAGACATTGAGTTTAATGTTGATTATTTGGTGTATTTGAAGGTCTCATCCATGAAGGGTGTGGTCTAGTTTGGCAAGAAAGGGAAATTGAGCCCAAGGTTTGTGGGACCCTATAAAATTTTGAGGAGGATTGGTACAATTGCTTATGAATTGGAGTTGCCTACAGATATGAGTATGGTTCTTCCGGTCTTTCATATGCCAATGGTGAGGAACTGAGTTGGTGACCCAGGTACTATTGTACTCTTCGAAGTTGTGGGTGTTGTGGAGGACAACTCGACCTATGAGAAGTTCCCGGTGAAAATATTGGATAGACAAGTGAAAAGGCTAAGAAACAAAGACGTGGGATCAATCAAAGTCCTTTGGAGGAATCAACAAGTGAAAAGTATCACTTGGGAAGCCAAAGTGTACATGAAGAAGTGACATTCATACCTCTTTCACTCTACTCAAGCCAAAGGTAATAAATAAAGTCCTATTTGTGAGTTCCACTCTTAAGTATTAGCCTCATGTAATTATTGCATGCATACATGTTCATGGTAACAAGTTTAGGTGATTTTTGATGTATATACTTGAAACTTTTTGAGAATGATATTTAAGTGCATTTATTGCATCCATATCGGGATTAAAGTTTGCTAATTATTTCTCTTAGGTATGTTTTCTTTACATTCGAAGATGAATGTTCCCAAGAGGGAGATATTGTAATACCTCTCATGTGCTTCGAAAATGCCCTATATTATAATTCTTGAATATCTCAAAATCCATAAATCAGATCCGTGTCGCTCCAAGGGCGCGGATAAGTGCAAATTTGTCCTACGCGTTTGGTCCTCGTCGAGCCTAGGGCACGGAACAGTATAAAATTTTTCTTAATTTCCAGTTTCGCTCAAAGACATTTGGGTAATAACCTAATGCCTATATATACGGGAACAACTTCAATTTTCCACTATTTTCAAACCCTAGAACACTCAAAATCCTCCCAATTCATTATCAAATCCTCCATCCAATCTCAAGAATCTCAAGAACTTGCTTTGGATTTCAAGAACCTAACTCAAGCCTCAAGTCTTCCTCAACTTTTTCTTCAAGAACTCTAAAGCTTATATATGTGGGTCTTCATCCATGGATCATTTCACCCACGGAGCCTAACTCTCTCTTTTTATGAAATTTCATGATTTCAAAGTTGGATTTCTTATGGGTATCTTCTATTATTACTCCTATGCAAGAAATCTGTTGGAAATCCATTGAATATTGGATTATTAATGCATGAGTTTCTATCAAGGAATGAGATTATATTATGTTTATGATGCTAAAGCTTTTATGCTATGATATCTTAAAAGTCTTGGAAATATTATGGATTTTTAATGGTTTTGATGATATCCAAAAAATGAGGGTTTTACTACTATGTTGGTGGGTTGCTTCGAATGATATCGAAATGACTATATTTTACTCTACTCATATTATCTACTCTTGAAATGCACTATTTTAAGCGTATGTACATATAACCACTATGTTTGGCTAAATTTACATGACATGGATTCTTATGTAGATGAAAAGGTGTTACATGATTTGCAAGACAAGTATTTCTATGGTAATTATGGGCTTCCAAGCATGTATTAAACTCGTAAAAAGTTTCTATAATCTACAAGTGAACTATTGAGCCCTTATTCTATATTTTATACTCATGTGAATTGTGAAGCTTACTAGAAGGGGTTATGACCTAAATTATATTCATCACCCTCTAGTACAAGACAAATATCTACATGAAAAGGTTATGACTTAAGCTGTATTTCTCACCCTCATATACGATTTTTAATATTATGCACTATCTAGTGCTTACGTGAAGGGGTTATGACCTAAGTTGTATTCCCCACCCTCATGTACTATTCAATGCCTACTAGAAAGGGTTATAACTTAAGCTATATTCCTCACCCTCTAGTACAAGGTGTAACACCCCACAAAATTATTGAAATATCCCTAGAATGTAATTGTGCGCATAAAGCGTCTTTCTAAGCTCCAATGAAAAATTCAAGACCAGATGTGCGATCAGTGAAAAAATTGAGTGAAAAAATGGCCTCGACCTGACTTTAGGGAAACTGAGTCTGAAAATAATTTTTGCTAATAAGTTCTGAGATAGTAAAAACTATGCATGCCACTAAGACTGAAGGAGTTGAGCTTTCTACCTACCAACACAAAGACGTGGCCAACGTTTGGTACAAACCAGTGGGAGGAAAGTCGATGTGCGGATGATGAGCTTACAACTTGGTATAAGTTCGAGAGTGCCTTTCTCGATCACTTCTTTCCTCAAGAATTGAGGGAGGTAAAAGTCTAGGAGTTTGTGAATCTGAAACAAGAGGGGATGACGATCAAAGAGTATGTCCTAAAATTCATCCAGCTGTCCAGGTATGTACCGGAGGTGGTTCCAAATATGAGGGCGAAGATGAGGAAATTTGTATATGGATTGGGTAAACACATGAAGAGAGAGTGTAAGGCGGTGTTGTTGAACTCGGGTATGGACATTTCCAAGATGATGGTCTAAGCCCAAGAAATTGAGGAGGATAAGAAGAAAGATAGAGAGGAGCACATAAGTAAGAAGGTCAAATCAGTAGGGCCAGAGTTCAATCAGAGTAAGAAGAATAAGGGAGATAAGTCCTATTTCCAGAAGAGGTCTTCTAACTATGCATTGTCTTCAGCTAGTGCACCAACCCCTAGCCATCAGAGATCCCAAGGTCAGCCAAGCTTTATGGCACAGGGTGCACAGTCTCAAGCAAGAGCGACTCTTGGCTCTAAAAGGAAGCCACCTTGTGGGACATGAGGCAGGATGCATTTGGGAGAGTGTATAGATGGAGGAAATGTTTGCTATAAGTGTGGCCACTCAGGTCACTTTCAGAGGAAGTGTCTGATATGGGGCAATAAGGCCTAGATTTCTACCACAACACCACTAGCGAGAGTAACCAGAGAGATGTTACACCAGGGGCAGGCGGTGGGATAAACCGTTTGTATGTAATAGGGAACCGACTGGATTAGGACTTTGCACCAGATGTTGTAAGGGGTATGCTTCAAGTCTTTACCTTTCCATGTTATGCTTTACTTAATCCGGGTGCAACTTGCTCTTTTGTGATGCCATAAGTGGTGAGTAGATTAGAGATTCTTCCTGAGTGTTTACTTAAGCTATTTTCTATTTCTACTCCTGTGGTGAGTTCATTCAAGCTAAGAGGGTCTATAGAGATTATGTGGTGTCTATCAGTCAAAGGGATACTCGTGTTGATTTGATTGACTTGGGAATGGTTGATTTTTATATGATCCTTGGTATGGATTAGCTTCACTCCTACTATGCCTCCGTTGGTTGCCAAACTCAAATTGTCAAATTTCAATTTCCAAGTGAGCCTGTTATTGAGTGGAGAGGTGATTCTGTTGCGCCAAAGGGTAAGTTTATTTTTTACCTAAAGGCCTGAGAATTGATATCTAAAGGATGTATCTATCAGTAGGTGGGAGTCAAGTCCGATAATGTTGAGCCCCCTTCCCTTGAGTCTATTTCAATTATGGATGAGTTTCCTGATGTGTTCCCTGAGGATCTGCCTGAAGTCCCTTCTGATAGGAAATCAACTTCGGGATTGATGCTCTTCCTGACACCCAGCCAATACTTATTCCACCATATAGAATGGCCCCTGCGGAATTGAAAGAGTTGAAGGAGCAGCTGGGGGACTTGTTAGAGAAAGGATTCATAAGACCGAGTATCTCTTCATGGGGTGCTCTGGTCCTATTCGTGTGAAAGAAGGATGGTTCTTTGAGGATGTGCATTGATTACCAGCAGTTGAATACGGTGACTATTAAGAATAAGTATCCCCTTCCGAGGAATGATGACTTATTCGACCAACTTCAGGGTGCCACTATTTTCTCTAAGATAGACCTCCAATCAGGCTATCATCAGTTGAAAGTGAGAGAGCATGACATCCCGAAGATGATTTTCTGAAGACGTACGGTATGATCACTTTGAGTTCTTAATGATGTCTTTTGGGTTGACTAATGCACCCATAGCTTTTATGAGTTTGATGAATAGAGTGTTCCAACAGTATCTCCACATGTTCGTGATTGTGTTTATTGATGACATTTTGGTGTACTCTAGAGATAAGAAGGAGCATGACAATCACCTTAGGATCGCTTTGCAAACACTCCGAGACAATGAGTTATATGTGAAGTTTTCTAAGTGTAAATTTTAGCTCAAATCAGTGGTCTTCTTAGGCCATGTGATTTCTGGAGATGGAATCTGAGTGGATACTCAAAAGATTGAGGTGGTCAAGAATTGTCCAAGCCAACCTCACCAACCGAGATAAGAAGTTTCTTAGGTTTAGCTTGCTACTATCAAAGATTTGTTGAGGTATTTTCTTCTATATTCACATCACTAACCAAATTGACACAGAAGAAAGTCAAGTTTCAATGGTCCGACGAGTGTGAGAGAAGTCTCCAAGAGCTAAAGATGAGGTTAACTACACCCGTATTGACCATGCCTGATGGGATGGATATATTTGTTATCTATTGTGATGCTTTGAGGGTAGGATTGGGATGTGTGTTGATGCAGAAGGGGAAAGTTGTTGGATATGCTTCGAGACAACTTAAGGTGCATGAGAAAAATTACCCCACTCACGATTTGGAGTTGGCAGCAGTAGTGTTTGCCCTCAAATTATGGCGCCACTATTTATATGGGTCACATGTGGATGTGTTCACAGACCACAAGAGCCTACAATATGTCTTCACCTAGAAAGAGCTTAATTTGAGGTAGAGAAGATGGCTTGAGTTGCTTAAAGACTACGACATGAGCATCCTCTACCATCCAGGTAAAGCTAACATGGTTGCTAATGCTCTTAGCAGATTATCCATGGGAAGTCTACCCATGTGGAGGAGGAGAAGAGAGAATTAGTGAAGGAGGTTCATAGACTAGCACGACTGGGAGTCCAACTAGATAAGTCAGGAAAAGGAAGAGTTCATGTGCACAATGGGTCTGCATCATCCCTAATAGTGGAGGTGAAGGAGAAACGAGATCAAGATCTAGTCCTATTACAATTGAAGGACGATGTGCATAAGCAGAATATGTTAGCTTTCGCCAAAGGGGGAGATGGAGTGTTGAGGTATCAAAGCAGATTGTGTGTCCTAAATATTGACGGGGTTCGAGAGAGGATCATGGCAAAAGCCAACAGTTCAAGATATTCCATCTACCCAGGGTCTACTAAGATATACCATGACTTGAGGGAAATCTACTAGTGGAGCGGAAGGAAGAGAGACATTGCCAAGTTTGTTTCTAAGTGTCCAAACTGTCAACAAGTTAAAGTTGAACACTAAAGACTATGTGGAGTAGCTCAGAACTTTGAGATTCCAGAATGGAAATGGGAGATGATCAATGAGGACTTTGTTACCAGTTTACCGAGGTATCGTAGATAGCATGACTCTATATGGGTGATAGTTGATTGGACAACTAAGTTATCTCACTTCTTGGCGATCAGGATGACTGACACTGCAGAAGACTATGCCTGGTTTTATATAAGGGAGATTGTTATGTTGCATGGGGTCCCTTTGTCCATCATTTCATATAAAGGAGCTCAATTCACCGCCTAGTTTTGGAAGTCATTCTCAGAAGGTTTTGGGTACGAAGGTGCTCCTTAACAGAGCTTTCCACCCTCAGACGGATGTCCATGAAGAACGAAATATTCAGACATTAGAAGATATGTTGGGAGCTTACGTCATATATTTTAAGGGTTATATTGGGATGACCACTTGCCTTTGATAGAGTTTTCCTACAACAATAGCTTCCACTCTAGCATTCAGGTGGCCCCATATAAGGCACTCTATGGGAGGAGGTGTAGGTCACCAATTGTATGGTTTGTAGCAGGTGAAGCAGAGTTGATTGGACCAGGCTTAGTTCAACAAACTATGGAAAAGGTGAAAATCATTCGAGAAAGGTCGAGGACTGCACAGAGTAGACAGAATTCCTACAGAGATGTCACACGAAGAGATTTAGAGTTTGAGGTCAATGATTGGGTATATTTGAAAGTGTTGCCCATGAAGGGTATGATGAGATTCAGAAAGAAAGGGAAGTTGAGATTGAGGTACAATGGATTTTATCAGGTCATAAAGAGAGTGGGCAATGTGGCTTATAAGTTAGAATTACCCCAGAGTTAGAAGCCATCCACTCGGTCTTCCACATTTCTATGCTTAAAAAGTGTTTGGGAGATCCACAGTTGGTAGTGCCTGGTGAGAGTATTGGAGTGAGAGCCAGTCTGAGATATGAAGAGATCCCTATCCAAGTCCTTGATTATCAAGTTTGAAAATTGAGAAACAAATAGATTATATCTGTCAAAGTATTGTGGAGGAACCAATTTGTAGAAGAAGCTACTTGGAAAGCAAAAGACGATATGAAGGCCAAATATCCTCACTTATTCTAGCCTACCGATGATGAGAGTTAATGGTTAGTATTCTTCCTCTAAAATTCTTGAACTTCCTATTCCTTGAGTCTATCTTTTGTTCTCTGTATGATGGGGTTCTAGAGTCCGAGTGAGGATTGATGTGATGCATTGATTGTTTAATCATTTACTTGCTAAACTTCTTGCTTTATTGATTGCACGAGTGGGATGAGAGATGATTGAATGTTAGAGTCCACAAGTAAATTTGTTCCTTGCCTAAAATCTCTAGTTACACATCATTCGAGGATGAATGAACCCAAGGGGGAGACATTGTGACACCTCATAAATCTAACCTCATATGTACCTATGTTTCAAGCCTCATTTCCATATGTAGGAAGTGTATTAGAGTCATAAGAGACCTCTAGTACTTAGACGAGTTCAAGACCTTTTTATAAATTGAGTTTTGAGTATTGGATTGTGATAAGGTCAACTTTAAATAATCATAACTTTTAGCACACAGAACTGGATAACCTACGACATACCAAAAGAAAGCCCTTTGAGTTAGCTTTCCAACGTAATTGGTTTCACCTTATTTCGAGTTCAGAGTTAAAAGTCATGGCCATTTTACTGAAGACTGTCAGTGCAAAGTTGCACCTACGAGATCCAGTTAGGTGTCGTAATTTGGACTACGATCCATATGTGCAACTTGTGGAAAATGTTAGAAATTGCAGATTTCAGCCCTAGATTTTATGACGACCTTCTACGAGTCATAGCATAGGCTACAAGTCGTAGAGTGGGCTCGTAGCAAGTTCCAGAGACTCCAAACAATCAGGCCAAAAGTTTATGAGAGGATTCCTACGAGTCGTAGAACCCACTATGAGTCATAAGGTGGCCCATAGGCCACTTTCGAAAGCTTTTTAAGGAAGGTTATTTTGGTCCCTTCCCATCATTCCTAAGCCTAGGGTCAACGTTTTTGTACCTAAATCAGCCCCAAAACATATCAGATGGCCTCTTTGGTGTTGAAATATCCTCTCTAAAGCATTGAAGAGAAATCAAGAGAGGAAGAGAGGCTAGGGTTTGAAGGAGAACTTGAGAAATCTTCCAATTTCTTCCAAGATACTTCAAGATTCTACACTCCCACGTATGTAAGGCTTAACAAAGTGTGGATTTCTTTCTTCACACACTATTTCCATTATCTTGAGTCAAAAATTGAGAAGAGTTGACATTTTTGAGAAATTTCTTCTATTTTAACACAATATCTTTATAGTCATCATGAGGTCTTATTTTATACTACATTAGATGAGATAATTTCTATGTTTTCATGAGCATGAATGGGAGATATATACATGTATTTTTCATCCTAATTTACATGTTTCCATGGAATTTTATGCATAAATTGAGCATATGGAGTAGTTGGGTAAATTGAGTATATTGAATTGAATGATTTGATGCACATTAAGTTGAGTTACTTGAGTATAGATGAGCAGGAGGATTATGTTGCATTGAATCACATACATTATCATATATGATGTCTTGATTGTATTATATGATGAGTTGATTAAATGAGTTTAAATGATCGTTTGAGTCTAAGCCGAGTTAATCATTTGCGTTGATTGGTTGAATTATTGAGTTGAGTTATGAGTTGATGATGAGATAATAATGAGATAATGATGAGATGATGATGAATTGAGTTATGATGATGATGCGTCAATGATGACTTAATTGATGAGTTGAGTATGATTTAGTCTTGGAAGAAGTATCGAGCACTGAGCGGGATGCGAGTATAGTTCTACTTTAACCCACAGAACTACTTGTCAGCATAGGATAGTCGTTACAGCTAGTCTGACGGCTTCTGTCCTGCAAGTGGACATTTCTTATGGATCCAAGAGAGAGTTGGTCGCCCTTTTCAGTGGCAAATTAAGGGTGGTCGTGGCAATGATATTGATTCATTGTGCATCACCTAACTTAAGGTGGAAGGATGAGGATGTCGGTTAAGAGAAACTCCCAAGTGACCTTGATTAAGCATGATATTTCAAAATGAGTCTATCTATCATATACATATTTTTAAAGCATGATTTACTTCAAATGTACACACGTTTAGTTGAGCATGAGTTGTTGAGTTGAGATGCATAAGTTGAGCCTTATTTTCTTGATCCATTTTACATATCAGTATATTCCATATTCTGATGTCTATTTAAGACTTGCATCATTTTATGATGTAGATACAGCAGATAGAGAGCTTGAGCACGTGCATCATTGAGGTTCGGATTAGTACATCCCTCGAGTTTGGTGACCTCCTAGTATCCCGGAGGAGCCCTTTTATCTTTCATTAATTTGAGTATTTTTCTTTCTTTGATTAAAGTGCCCACGGCCTGTCATGGCACATTTCTAGACTTATAAGTAGAGGCTTCATAGACATTTGAGTGGAGGTTGTGGATAAATCTTTGTATCTAACCTATTTTCATTGATACTATGATACAATAGAATTATTTATATATGTGTATATGTTCATCTTTGATACTTATTTATTGAGTTGTTCTTCCGTTTTTGAGTTTGTTATGACGATGAGACCAAGTGATTCTCTCGAGGACTAGCGATGGTCTCTAAGTGCCTGTCACGACAAGGGACCCTCCTGGGGCGTGATAGATTTCTAGCTCTAGAGACTTGGTGAGTCCTTCCCTGTATTGGAAAGATGTCTTTTATTTCATTTTCTTACATTTCGAGTTATTCTGAGTTTGTGGTAGAGATGGTCTGTCATGGTACCTTTTTAGACTTACAGAGATATAGGCTTCATAGACATGACATAGAGATGATGTTTTGATGTAGGGGTCCTTCCCTCCTTTCTAAAATTGAGTTCCTTTAATTTCATTTTATGTGATGGACGTTAATGACTAATCTTGTGACCTATGGCCTTTATTCCTGACGTAGATGTGACGAGATAGAATATCCCACTGTTATTTGATTTGTAATTCTGATATCTTCCACTGATGTACGATTGAATGGATGTGATGAGTCCAGGTGATTCGCTCGGGGGCTAGCAATAGTCTCTGAGTGCCAATTACGTCCAGGGAACCCTCCTGGGGCATGACACAGGGTATTTGGATCAGCTACTCATGCCACTTTGTTGTGTTAAACAAGCTGTGCAAGTATGATTATTTTCACGCATGTTTTAACCTAAGCATTGATTATACATGTCATATTGAGTTCATGTTTACGATTATGATTATGTATCTTGATTATAATGGCTTATGATCCTTGTTGCATTGCACTCCACATACTTAGTACATTCCAAGTACTAGCGCATACTTTATGCCTACGTGATCTCACCATGTAGAGACTGGAGCCCTATTGATCATCCTCCTCCAGGTGGCTAGTCAGACTGTTTTGAAGTTAGCATTAGGTGAGTCCTCAAATCCGGGGAATATATCTATCTTACTTTCATGTTAATGCTAAGACTTGTCTAATTTTGGATATTTATCTCTTGAGGGTGATCTCGGGAGATATCTTGGTCCCCACTCCATTCGTATTAGAGGTGTTATTGGATACGGTTATTTATGTATTATGCTTGACTCCCATTATGATTATGTTATTATGAAAGACTTCCCTTAGTCCTCTATTTCCATTTAGGCTTGTTAAATGTTGGTGATGAGACGGAAGTCCCAAGATCCGTTTCCCTTAGAATTGTTTGTCTCATGTTGTTTTATATTTTGCTTCCGCAACCAAGGATGTGTATATGATATGCTAAGAGGCTTGTTTGGGGTCCATTTGGGTTCCTATTCGTCGTGTCATATCTAGGCCCTAGGCTTGGGTCGTGACATAATGTGTTTAATATATTGAATTAAAAATGTATTACCATTATCGTTTATATTTATTTTTTTAATTAATAATATCAAACAATATTATATTCGAATTTTAGCCATTCAAGAACTATTTCAATTAGTTTATTGTTAATATATAAAAATTGTGTTATAAAGTCATTATATATGTATTCTTATAACAAAAATTTAACACATAAATGATCTTCTGATAAAGGTTGGAGCCATTGAGAGTTTATTAGGAGAGAAAAAATTAAAAAAAGTGATGGAGAGAATAAAAATTGCAAAAAGTGATGGGAGCGAATGAAAATTATTTGGAGAGAGAAAGTTGAAAAAATTGATGAAAGAAAGAAAAATGTTGTACAAATTAATACAAGAGAGAAAAAATATTGATGATAGAAAGAGAAATGAATAGAAATTAAGAGAAATGAATAGAAATTAATGAAGAGAGAGAAATGAAGAAAAAGAATGTCATTCTTTTTCGGCTATTTCAGCTAAAAAAATTTAGGAATGTAATAACCCGTTAGGTCATTTTGATAATTAGTCCTCTTATGTTCATAAAATATCCCCTTAAAAATTTTTAAATGGGTAATTAGACTATTCAATAACTACAGTTATTTAGTTTATGGGCAAATCTGGATAGTTGAATTAATTGGGGGGACTAAATATTAAATTACTTTAAAATCCTACACCACATGACCAATTATTTTAGATTAAATTAGTGAATTTGTAGGA